>CABFVX010000544.1:85698-127097 GCA_902151425.1 Timema shepardi
TATATATATATATATATATATATATATATATATATATATATATATAGCCTGGGCCTGTGCCTACTAAACACGTGACCAAGATTTTAACCTAAAACAGATTTTGATAGGTTAAACCTCATTAAAAACAACGTGTCTTTATGGCAACACCAATTTTAATTTTCAGATAAAAGTTACCAGATACTTAAACCTCTTGGTAAAATTGTGATGTATAAATACATTTTATCTGCCAGATAAATGCTATCTGACAATCTTAAGACACACTTTTAACTTATCGACAAGATACAAATATTTATAGGCCAGATTAATATATATCCAGGAGTCATAAGACTAAGTGGGGTAGTACTATTAAAAATAAACATCTTTTATTTGAAAATATATACTTTTATAAAACCAAACGTTTCCGAGCTCTAAGAAAATAAATATATTTTATGTAACTCTTTGAAATTGGAATTAGCTATGTTCTTTGATTGAGAGAGATGGTCCTCATTTCTCAAGGTTTCTGCAACAGTGTATACTATGGGAGGGAGAAAAGTATGTGTGGTATACCATACCAATAATTATAAAATAAATTGATCACCTTTAATACAAATTTAACCCCACTTATATATATTTAACATTACACAAAAGTAAAATTTATGGAGTATTGGAGTGATGTCTCGGAAAAGTATTTTTTATTATCTCTGACTATCAACCTATTACATCTTATAACAAATATGTTTATTTTGAAACTTTCTATAAAAGCTCCTTGACTTTATATATTGGCAGTCAAGGGCAAAATAAATTATTAATATTAATTAATATTAGCACCGCGTCTTACTACCCGTTCGGGCTATACGCACTTACGCTAATGTGTAATGGTAGGATGATTGTGAGATGAAATGGAGAGACCTACAGTTTAACATGGGATCCGAACCACGGTGGAGACCTGGCGTTCCCCACATTTACAAGTTGTAATTAATACACGTCTTGTCAGAGATGAAGGAAGGGTTTGGCAATCAGATAAATCTGTGCCTGCACCGAGGTTTGAACCCCGGACCCCAGCACATAAGTCTTACACCTTACCTATATACAGCCAGGTCACGTCTTGAGCTATAAAGATCCGTAGCACAACTTCCTTCGGAGGGGATGTAAAGCCATCGGTCCCAAATCGATTGTGGTACGTAAAAATAACCTGGAAGGTATGTGAAAATACTATTTTCAGCATACCTTTCACTCTCGCTCATAGAAATTCTCATGTTCTGATATAATCAGTCGATTCAGAAAGCGCACGTTAAATACCTCAAATATTTTTTTTTTTTAATGTATGTGTCAAAGTTAGCACTAAGGCTCTACTAAAATTGTTCATGAAATTTGGAACTTAGATGGCACTATATAAATACAAAGAAGACTATTTTAAAGTGGAGACACATATAATTAACATAATTTTTCCATAAAAAATGTCAAGTGTTAGAGATAATCACTAACCTGAAATGATTATACATTAGTTAAAGATTTTTATTTTATAATTGGTTTTAAACTGCAAATGTGGTTAAATCCGATTATTTTAACTTAATACAGTAATAAACTCCTTAGCTCAGTCGGTAGAATCTCTGTCTACTGAGTTAAGAGTCTAATGTTCGATTCCCGGCATGACCGAAAATGTCTCACTGATGAAAATATGGGTTTACCCTTTCATATTGATAAACTGATGGCCGGGGACTGGATGCTGTGCCTGCCCTAGTCTTACATTAGATTATAAAGCATGAAGCTACGACAGGCCTAGCAGGCCTTTAGTGGAAAATATATTACTTGAAAAGAAAAAAAAAGGTGACCCAGACCACAGGTTGAAAACAGTAATGGATGTAAATAAATTCTAGAATATTAAATTTTAATGATTTTCGAATTAATGTTGGTGGTCGGAAGTGGATGTTAAAAAGGTTTTGCCAAGCCCAATATCTAATTGGTAATATCTCATCTACCTATGAATCTCCCTTAGCAATCTCATCCACATAGTGAGGCCAAGTGGAAGGTGGGAGGGAGAAGAGGGATTCTACAGTACAAGGCATCCCAATACAGTCATAATTTATCTGCTTGCACCTTCAAGGAAAGAATAAAAAATCTGTCCAATCTAGGATCCCAAATAGGAGAGTTCACACTGTTGTTGGATGTAATCTGGTAGGTGACGCAAGAAAATACCAGCCTCCCCCCCACCCCCAAGTTTTTGTGGGTCAAAATAAATCAAATATTGCTCCAGTACAAACATAATTTAATTTTCTTCACATGTTGACCACAACAGTTGTTGAATATCTGTCATGAACGTAGCAGCATTAGATGAGAAACTTTTTAAATTAAGATAAAAAGTTGTCATTAAATTCCAGGACACCCTTGACAGATATTCAGCAGCTGTTGAAGTCACCATGTGAAGAAAATTAAACTCATTGTTTACAATAGATACATATTTGATTTCTTTTGACAAAAGATTTCCTACGAGATTCATGCACTCCCACCTTAGAGCCTATGTGCTCTTGGCCACGAGTTAAGACCATCAACAATATAATTATATACAAACAATATTTATTTCCACATTTTTAGAAATTTAATTTTAATAGTTTCTTCTAAAAAAAACCCCATAAAAACTACTAAGTAAACGAAAAGCTCTTGTCAACTGATGAACGAGTTCTTTGTTTTTACCATTTGACTTGCATGAATGAAAACCCGAGGTAAGTTGTTGACTTCAAGCAATCATCATCGATGCAAGACGTTCATACACACACACACACACAAATTGGCTTTCAAACTGAAAACAAACCTCAATAAATATATTGTGCTAATCATCTTCTAAACATTGGATCCTGTTGTTTCAAGTAGTTCGTGATAGGGGAAAGAAAAGATGAGATTTTAGGAGGGGGAAGGGGGTCACTGGAGAGGGTGGTAGGGAGGAGGAGTGGGAGGGGGGCAAGCTGTGAAGTGGCACTTGACAATGCCCGGTGTTGTTCTTCGGCTAAGTGACGTGATAATTTGGTGGTTAACACTTGACCACTTTGGGCCGAATGCAGTATTACCACGAGAGGTCTCCTATATCACTGGGCTTGGAGGAACAACCGTATACGAACCAGTCATAGTCGAGTCCTATAACCGGTCGTCAGGTTTGTCTAATGATATAGTTTCGTTTAAAAATAAGACACAGATGGGTTTATTTGCTTGGTTTAAAATATTTCTATGCATTTATTACAAGCCGTAGTTTTACTTAAACTATTTAAGGTGATTGGTCCTTTTCATTTGACGTGAAAATGCAGAGCCATGGTAACAAACGGTTATCTTTTAGAATTTTTATTGTTTTGCAATTTTCTTTTTGTAAACGGTTTGTTCAAGAATAGAAGCATGTTGATTATTTTATACTTTTTATAAACACACCCCCTTTATAATTTTAGCAGTGATCAAATATCAATGAAATTGACATTTTTCAATAGAAAACATCCAGCTTCATAACAAAAAAGAAAATGTAACACCTAACAAACATTTATACATTATCTTAGAAGAGGTGTTGAATATATTAACATAAACATTTCACTAGTTCTCGAGAAAACTGATGTTTCCAAACGTATGATTTTTTCGTAAAATCTGTCCTAGAAGCTAGCGCCATCTACGTTTTACGTGACCCATCTGTTCTTGTTGGCGCGGAAGGATACTTAGGTCAGTTGTGAAGCCACGCCATGCCTTTCACCCTCCCGCCCACCATCCCACAAAATAGGTTTTAGACTTGCACTCGACAGGGCCAAGTGCTTGAAGAAAATGTTTTATTTTGAATGTTGTCTATTACATTAGGATTGAAAGATTAGTTTCAATCAAGTTCATCATTGTACATTTTATGAAATAATATCAGATTGACAAACATTTATAATTTTATAAGTGCCATTCTAAATTTGATATTTTTTTTTATTATAGGAATATTTAGATAAAGCAAGGCTTACCAATGGTAGTGTTCTAGAAGTCTAAGACGTTGGGCTCGCATTTCACTTTATTACTGTCGATGGCAAAATCTAGTTCAAAATCCCAACCAACACGTGCTGTTTAAGTTAATATTTTATTTGTAATTTGTCACTTGTTTTCTCATCATGATAATTCAGATTTATTGATTATATTTTACCCTTCCGCCATCTTCTCTCTTATCCAGTTATTAATAACGCTTGTGGTAAACGGGAAGTTAAAAAGATATATATATATATAAAGACAAAATTGGAGAAAACGTGTTAACGTTCATTTTTTTAACGTATTAATTGGAAAAAAAAAGTCTAAAATAAAGGAAATATTACTCCAAGAGATGCATTTTGTTTTTATCTCCTACACATATCAATCCCAACACGTTCTTGAATATAAGTTATGGGTATCAATTAATTTGAACATAAAATTTTAATATAAAGAGAAAAAAATTGATTAAATTCCACTATACCCATAGCAAAAATACAAAAAAAGTTGAAATTTTTTGAGGTTGGGGGTTTTCATAAGGGTCCTTCAAGTATAAGGTATAAATTTAATAATTTTAACCAATAAAGATTTTAATTATAGTAATTTTAATAATAACATTGTTAGTTTATAAAAATAATTTTAATTAATAATTATGATTGCTAATAAAAAGAGGACTCGTAAGAAAAAATAGTCATTTTAATTTACATATTTGTGACTTTACCACAAAAAAAACATTAAAAAAGTCACTGTCATTATAAAAGTAATAAATATTTAAATGGATATAAAACGTTTTAGTATTAATAAAAAGTATTCATATAAATAATTGGTTATCATATTAAACTTAGTAATCCAATCACTGGACAGTTTTAGTTTTAAGTTACTTGCTTTTCTTCACATTAGCGCTAAGTTTAAATAGTTATTGATTAAGTAATCTAGGAAATAGGGTGAAAGTTATACTTTACAACACTAAGGTATTTATTTTATTATTTTTTATCATGTTCCATGGGGTAGGGGGGGGGACGTCGTCCCCCAAACCCCTTTTGGATTAACCACTGTTTTGTATAAAGTTCAACTAAAAGTTTTTACCAAAGTAATATTCTATTCATTTTGTCCAGAGAGTTTCTTTTGTCATAAAAACTAGGTGACCTGGTGATTTAGGGGTAAGGTGTCGGACCTCTGTGTTGGGGGTCCGGGGTTCAATCCTCGTTCCCGGCACAGATTTATCTGATCGCCAAACCCTTTCTTCACCTCTAACAAGACGTGTATTAATCACAGCTTGTGAATGTGTGGAATGTCCAGACCTCCACCGTGGTTCGGATCCCACGTTAAACTGTAGGTCCTCCATTTCATCTCACAATAACCCTACCATTACACATTAGTGGAAGTGCGTATAACCTGAACGGGTCGTAAGACTTTGTGCTAATAATAGTAATAATAATAATAATAATAATAATATAAAAACTGAGAAATATTTATGTGAGTTTGTATTTGCATTTTCCATCCCACCTTAACGTTTTAAGGTGGTAGTGGGCCGTAGAGGTTTGAAAAGTGTTATTTGATTCCTTGCCAGGTGGTTTGGGTAGTAAGCATACAGATAAATACCAAATTTGAATGTATATTTGGTACCTATCACTTAGCTCATTTGTCTAATTTACAGTGATGTTTCAGGCAAGTCATAGCCTAGAGGCTAAAAGGTATTTTAATCAATCTACGAGCTGAAAGGAAAATCTATAAATTAGTTTAAATTCTAATAAAACCCTCACTTGCGTGGGAGAGTGGAAAACCATTTTGGAAAAAACACCTTCAGTCCACTCAACCGGGAATTGATCTCCGATCACCATGTCCTCGGCAGTCTAGTCTAATGCAAGAATGACGCCTTAGACTATGCGGACTCTGAAGCAGGTCCATAATATGAACGACGAATAGAGACAGAATCGGTGGTTGCATAGTCTAGCTTGTCACGCTCACACAAGACTGCATTTCCGCTTATAGTGAGATCGGGCTAAGAATAACCCTCGAGTGTTCTGAGAGTGTTCTGAGAGTGGTCTGAGAGTGATCTGAGAGTGGTCTAGTCTAAATGGTTTCCTACTATCACCCCAGGAAAATGTGGGTATTTTTCTTCTAAATTCTACCTTTTACAACCCTTCATTGATAGTGTAAATATGAGGACCGCCCAGCTAGATAGTAAGTATAGGATAGACATTAAGGATACTACGTCTAGGATAGCCTGAACGGATACTAAGTTTGGGATAGCCCAGACGGGATAGTAAGTCTTGGATAGCCCGAATGAATAGTAAGTCTAGGAGAGCCCAAATGAATACTAGGTCTAGGATATCCCGGAAGGATACAATGTTTAGGATAGTTTGTATGAATAGGAAGTCTAGGATAACCCGTACGACTACTACGCCTGGGATATCCTGGATGGATACTAAGTATAGAAAATAGCCCGTATGGGATAATAAGTCTAGGATAACCTGGATGGGATACTAAGTCTAGGATATCCCAGACGGATACTAAGTTTAAGATATCCCTGACGGGATAGTAAGTCTAGGATAACCCAGACGGGATAGAAAGTCTATGATATCCCGGACGGGTAGTAAGACACGCTGCAAACATACATCGACAAACATAGTCGGTTCTACCATTGACCCCCTTTTTATGAATATAACTAAAAACGTTTTGTTAAGATCAAAGCCCCGGTTTATGTGTTATTTTTCTGCGTGCCTGGTTATTATTGACTTGTAATGCGTTGAACGGTGGTCAATATTTGAACAAACGTCCCACTTCCACACCAAACTATGACACGGCTGTTAACGATAGGTCTTACTGTGCGTGTGCGTGTGTGTGTTTACTTGGTATGAGGATCACGAACCGTAGATCTGATGGAAGGCACACTTTATTTTTAGAACTGGGATAGAAAACTACTCAAAACTTGAACATACTTGAATGTCTTATTACGTTCTCTTGGCACCTCGGCGAAAGAAGTATTGTGATTGCGAAAAAAGAAAAAAAAATCGAACTTAAGATTTTGATAAATGTCGATGTTTCATGACTCCCTGAAACAAACAAAAAAGTGGTTCTCGCAATTCCATCTGTCTGTCTGTACCTTGGGCTGGAGCCGAAACTATTTTATAGATTCGGCTAAAACTTAGTATCTGGAATATTCATAAGGGCCTCTCCCCCCTCCCTCCATTCCCTGATGTGTTCTTGGAGCTAAATATATAGCCCTAAATTTAAAGGTAGTTTACTAAAGGACAAAAAAAAGAGAAAAAAAAGATTTGATCGATTTTGATTAAACTTTATATCTAGACACTGGTTATCACTATAAACAAGATGGCAAATCTTATTTTTTTTCATAAAAATGACTTTGAGGGTACTTTACACGAGGGAAATTTCCAAAATTTGACAATTTATCTTCAACTATTTAAGATACGAAATAACGTTATCAGTTTAAAGTTGTAGTACTATTAAAGATACAAATCTTTTATTTGAAATATTTTTTTTTACAAAACATATCGTTTCTGAGCTATAATAAAATATATTTACTTTTTAATTCAGGTCTTTGAAAATGAATTCGATTCTCATGCTCTTTGGTGGACAAAGATGCATTTTTCTGTAACAGTGTTCCTAGTTCCTAATCCCATGGAGTACGTAATAAATAGTATATATTAATTAATTATATTGGGTGTAGTGTTTCTACAACAATGTATATACCTATTATTTCGTTTCACAAATATTACAAGTTTTTATTAAGATAAAAGCGCGGAAGAATCCGTGCGGTGCACCGTATCATTTTTTTTCAATGATATCGTCAAATGAACTCGGCATGTAATCATATAATTTAGATATTTTTGATTGGAATAGTTATCATACGCTTTTTAAACACACAAACTATTTCTAAGCACTAGTCATACACCTTAGATCAGTTGGTAGCGTGTCTGTCTTTTGAGCGAAGGGCCCTGGGTTCGAGTCTTACCATTACCAAAAAATATATCATTGGTGAAATGTGGGTTTACCCTTTCACAGTGATGAATTAACGAGCGGGGGCTGGATGTTGTGTCTGGTCTAGATTTAATTAAAATCATAAGCCATGTGTTGATATAATCATTCGGTTCAGAAACTGCACCTTAAATGTAATAATAGATAAAAATTTAAAAAGAAATAATTTTAACACTACTTATACAATAGCTTAGCTAAAAAAAAAATCCTCCGCCGCATCTTACTAAGAAGTACTTAGTATACAATGATAATGACTCTAATGGGGTAGGGATGAGGAAGGAAGGTAATTTACCCGCGTTTGCGTGGAAGGAGAGTGGGAAACCGTTTAGGGAAAATCATCTTCAGTAGACCCGACCAAGAACTCAAACTCGATCTACTCATCATCGGCAAACCAGTCTAACATGAGAATGACGCCTTAGACCGTTCAGCCACTGAAATGAGTTACGTAATATTAATGAGTCTTTTTTTTATGGCCACTTATCTATTGATTAATTGAACAGGACAGCCCCATTTTCTAGAAGAGAATAGGTTTTATTAATTTATTAATTGAGGTCTCCACTAATTTTTTATTATTATGATTTAATAGAAACTTGCTTGGACATTATTTGATGTTTATGTTAGCTAAGATTTTTTTTAAACCACGTCTTACTACCCATTTGGGCTACCCGATTTTAAACTGATTGCGCTAATAGCTTTAGGAATCATCAGGAAGGTTATATTTTTAGGAATTATACCCAAATTTCGTGAAGGACGAGTGGAATACAATTTTGGAAAAATCACCCTCAGTACACCCGACTGAGATTCGAACATCTATCTCCTCGTCATAGGCAGTCTAGTCTCCTACGGGAGTAACCACGTTAGACCATGTGGTCACCGAAGCGGGTAATATATTACTATTTATGTTTAAAAATACTAATTACCTACACAAAAGAGAGTAGATGATCTAAACTATTTCCCACTCTCCCTCCACACAAATTCTGGCTCATTTCCTCTATGCTATCCTTTTCTCATCCAAACCCCGTTAGTATAACTATTATTATTATTAGCACCGCGTCTTACTACCCGTTCGGGTTATACGCTCTTACGCTAATGTGTAATGGTAGGGTGATTGTGAGAATGAAATGGAGGACCTACAGTTTAACGTGGGATCCGAACCACGATGGAGGCCTGGACATTCCACATATTCACAAGTTGTGATTAATACACGTCTTGTCAGAGGTGAAGGAAGGATTTGGAAATCAGATAAATCTGTGCCGGGAACGAGGATTGAACCCCGGACCGCCAGCACAGAAGTCCGACACCTTACCACTAGACCACCAGGTCACCCGTTAGTATAACTAAAATGTGTATAGTCCAGATGGGGTAGTAAGACATGGTGGTGGATTAAACTAAACACAAGTATTATGACTGAGGACTGGTCTCGAATGGGGGATCACCTTGGTCCGTAGCCAGCCCTTGCTTGGAACGGAGAGCCCCTATCCCCCTGGATAAAGTCTCCCAAAGATACCGAACAGGATATTTTCCTTGTGTGCTTTCTACCCCGGAAGAAAAGTGTTTGTCAAACGCCGGACTGTTTTGTGGTGTGACGACGGCCAATGAGCAAACAATACCTTTTTAACCGGCCATTGCTTACTTTAGTGGCAGCGCTAATATTGTCAAGCCACTCATCCTCCATTGTTTAAACATTTGGAGCGGCTGGAAAGTCTCTATTATTTTAATAAATAATGGTAATAATAATAATAATAGTGCACGGGAGACGCCAAGGTGCATAGTTTGTGGATACGATTCCCACCACATGTTTTCCGAGAACAAGCAGCGAGTTGAAGTAGAGAAACCAACTGACAAGGGGGGGTGGGGGGGGATGAGGGAATATGGCACGTCGAACAAGACCTAAGGACAAACGACAAACGTTAACATCTAGTTAAGTTAACAAGTGGTCACGAAAGAGCTATCAATGGGTAAATATTTCCATCGTTTCAATACAAGGAATGGAATTTTTCTTCACTGCTTTTTTTACTCTTTTATCTGAGGTATTTAACGTGTACTTTCTTAACCGACTGATTATATCAGCACATGAGAATTTTCTATGAGCGAGAGTGAAAGGTACTACCAATTTTTGCAGGGAAAGGTATTTTGACATATCTTCCAAAGGTTCCTTTTATTTAAATGCCACAATGGACATGAGACCAACGGCTTTACTTCCCTTCCGAAAGAAGTTGTGCAACAGATTTTTTTCGTTCCCGAAAACTGGACCCATGGTGAAGTGATCAATGCACTTGGCTATGAGCCTAGGGTTCCTTGTTTGATTCTGGTTGACAACTTGGATATTTTTACCGAAAGGGGAGTTACCTCTACGGTCATCAGGGTTTGGTTAGTTAAGCTTAAGTTAGGTTTAAGTGTTTCCACTGGTTTCACACCATGATACTCACTATCACCCTCATACTCACTATCACCATTATACTCACTATCACCATCATACTCACTATCACCACCATACTCACTATCACCATAATACTCACTATCACCCTCATACTCACTAACACCCTCATACTCACTAACACCCTCATACTCACTATCACCATAATGCTCACTAACACCATCATACTCACTATCATACTCACTATCAGCATCAATACTCACTATCACCATCATACTCACTATCATCATCATACTCACTATCACCATCATAATCACTATCACCATCATACTCACTATCATCATCATACTCACTATCACCCTCATGCTCACTATCACCTTCATACTCACTATCACCCTCACACTCACTATCACCTTTATACTCACTATCACCCTCATACTCACTAACACCCTCATACTCACTATCACCATCATACTCACTATCACCATCATACTCACTATCACACACCATACTCACTATCACCATAATACTCACTATCAACCTCATACTCACTAACACCCTCATACTATCACCATAATGCTCACTAACACCATCATACTCACTATCATACTCACTATCACCATCATACTCACTATCATCATCATACTCACTATCACCATCATACTCACTATCACCATCATACTCACTTACACCATCATACTCACTTACACCATCATACTCACTATCACCACCATACTCACTATCATCATCATACTCACTATCACCATCATACTCACTATCACCCTAATACTCTCTATCACCACCATACTCACTATCATCATCATACTCACTATCATCATCATACTCACTATCACCATCATACTCACTATCACCATCATACTCACTATCACCCTCATACTCTCTATCACCACCATACTCACTATCACCATCATACTCACTATCACCATCATACTCACTATCACCATCATACTCACTATCACCCTTCATACTCACTATCACCATCATACTCACTATCACCATCATACTCACTAACACCCTCATACTCACTATCACCATAATGCTCACTAACACCATCATACTCACTATCATACTCACTATCAGCATCATACTCACTATCACCATCATACTCACTATCACCATCATACTCACTATCACCATCATACTCACTATCACCATCATACTCTCTATCATCTCATCTCATTGGGACATGGAAAGAGCCTCCACGGGAAGGATGTACGATTAGTACATTCGGGCGTCCCCTGGGCGACGGTACATTAGTACTGGATAACTTTTCCACTACTAGGCTACGCTGTGCTGACCACATGCCACCTTCTATCCACAAATGTTGGGACTATAATCGCTAACGGTGGACGTTGCTTGGTCGGAATAGCTGGCTTGCGGGCTGATGCCATAGTAATGTTTAAAAAATATGTTTTTCACACTTATGTAGCACATTTTTATTCTAAGATACCTACTTTTTTTCCCGAACATTTTATAAATGTTTATTTTTTTCTAAAGGAAAAAAAAAGGAAATCCAGCATCATCAATCATCGTTGTGACAAATTCAGATGACATTCAAGATGAGGGTTACAAACCTAAGTATTTGTTGTTGTTTTCGTTATTTATCTGACCAACAATTTGTTTTTTGTTCGTAATAATGTTGACGAATATCATCCTCAGGTAAAGATGAAAACGCATCCATTTCAAAGTCGACGCGCGGTGTAAAAAAAAACTCGTCAACCGAATAATTCAAGTTTGTTTGCATTTAAAAGAATGAGAAAAGGAGGGGAAAGGGAGGGGTGTTGTAACCGTCCGTCCAAGAGAAAGAATGTATGACGTATCATCAGCCAATTGAAATGACTGTCAAGATGTCATAATGCGTTGACAGGTGGAAGAGAAATGACACGTCAAAATACTTACAAAACTTGTCTCTCATGGAAAGTGTTGGCCAATTTTTATATTTCATTTTTACCGCGTCTTAATACTCGTTTGGGATATAGGCAAGACGAAGGTAGAATTTCAGAGGAAATGAACCAGAATTTGCGTGGCAAACAATATAAGAAAACAAAATCACGCTCAGTACACTTTAACGAGATTCGAACCACGATCCCTCTTCTCAACAGTAACTCAGTTCAACGTGAGTGTGACGCGTTATATTATGCGACCACCGACGCACGTTAGCCAACTTTTTTTTATCCTAAACATTCGTTCAATCTACTTGTATTATATAGTCCGACACCTTAGTTTAGTCGGTAGCGTGTATGTCTACTGATTTAAGGTTTCCGAGTTCGATTCCGGGCTTGGGCAAAAATTTATCGCTGATGAAAATATGGGTTTGCCCTTTTCCCGTTGATAAATTGATGGTCGGGGACTGGATGTTGTGCCTGTCTTAGTCTTAAGATATGTTATAAAGCATATGAAGCCACGACAGGCCTAGCCAGCCGATAGTGGAAAATATATGGCTCGAATAAAAAACTGGAAGCAATATATATATCATATTTTTAATAACATATTCTTGAGAGAGTCAACTTCGCTGGATGTATCTGAAACCAATTCGACAGATAAATCCTTTAATTCCTTCGAGGTGAGCCTGAATGGACCTTTGGTGTTTTCAAAATCTGTAACACCACTTGTGAAAGGCGAAAGGCCCTACTAATTTTTATCAGGAAAGGTATTTTCACATACCGTCCAGTGTTCTTTAACATGCCACAATCGACATAGGACCGACGGCTTACCTTTCCCTCCTAAGGAAGCTGTATCATGGATTTTTATCACTATAGAATAATCCGCCGACCCCGGCTGGATTTGAACCCACGAACAATGGGGCCCGAGGCAAGAAATTCACCCCAATACCATCGAGGGTTGACCATAGCTTATTGGAGTCTGGTAAAATTCCTAACAGTTTTAAGTCCTTACCCGGTTAAACGCATCACGCTCGCATTTAATTGTATAACCGGGGACGAGGATATGTGTGTTTCGAGTACCAATCCGACGTTTAGAGGATGTTTCTTCCTAATCGGTTTTCCCAAACAAATCCGGGAACATTTCGTCTATATTTTACTTTACTCGCCCCTATCGAAATAAGTGTTAAAATGCGAATATCCCGAACGGGTAGTAAGAGGTGGTGTATATAAGAAATAATTTAAGGGGGATCTCAATTTAATTGTAGACGTCACCACGAGCCACCACAGGCAGAACCAATTCAACTCCTCCTAACCAAAATAAGTTTTAAAGTACGGACGGCCGTGTTTTATCTTTGAATGCATAGTTGCCCCCAGTATTTAGGCAAGAAATGTCTAATTTCTTTCGATTTTGCCAATTCCATCGTGCTTCCTTAAATAACACTGTTTAATATTTTTTTTAATATATACCAATTATTAATCCACCTCAAATCATTCATAAGATCCAAGAGTATGTTTTAAAATAATTTGATCAGAATGACTACACTTATTTGAATGGTAGCTTTCAGTTTTGTTTTTTCTCAGCTTCACTTCAAACGAATTAATTTTAAAAATCAAGCTCGCCTTTATCACCACACATGTAAATATTAAATAATGAAGCTATAGGCTTTTAGGAAACCTTTCCTCTGCAGACTCTATCCCGTTTATGAAAAAGGCTACCAAGCTAACATATATGATTACGGTGTGGGGTGAAGGGAATGCAAATTAAGTTCAGTATTTTTAAATCTTTTAGAGCAAATAAACTCTTTTGGCCAAAATAAATAAAATATTGCTAAGCAGGTACGTTTAGTCCAACAGCCAACAGCTCTTGAATATATGTCTTGAGCTTGATGAATATTTTTCAGTAATCAAGGAAATACAAGGTGCAGATATTGGTAGAAAATATCAGACTTTTTGAAGGAGATTCAAGGTGCAGATATTGGTAGACAAGGGCTGAAAGGGGGAAATTTCCTCCCCCGAAATTGTAAGATGACGGATCAAAAAACTTGTTGATCCGTCCGAATAAACTCATCCAAGCGGATCAACGGAAAAAACTGGCATAAAAAGAGCTGGGCGAGTGGACATTAATCTA
The DNA here is from genome assembly GCA_902151425.1 of Timema shepardi. Classification (NCBI taxonomy): domain Eukaryota; kingdom Metazoa; phylum Arthropoda; class Insecta; order Phasmatodea; family Timematidae; genus Timema; species Timema shepardi. The sequence goes on from CABFVX010000544.1 coordinate 100,052, forward strand.
TAATATAGTAGTAAAATTCAGATTGAAGTATTGCAAAGATTGTTAAGGGTAACTGGCAGTGTCATTGTTGGGTCCAATCAAGACATGGCTGAGGACAACTATGGCAGAAAGCAGATGTTGGCTTGGCTCTTATATATACATGTCCACAATATCATTTTAGACCTACAACAAGTAATTGAGCGGTTTGCCAAAACTGGCAAGAGAGGCAAACATAGAACGATCATGTGAAATAAAACTTTCAGCCTACATTCAAGAAATATTATAACAATGTACCATTTATTTTTTATCTTATTTTCAGAGATCCAGGATGTCCTTGAAGGTTAATTTTGAGGGTTAAGTTTGAAAAAAAAATATCTGAGGTATGACTTCTAGGCCCATCATAATTATAGGGGAATTTAATATCCCCCCATACCCGTCAGTAAGAGTCCCCCCATAAAAAATAATTGCTCCCCGAATAAACATCTGATTCAGAAAGTGCATAATAAATTGAAAAAAAAAAATCATGAATTCTTTGATCGATCAGCTGAAAACAGTTACTATGGAATAATACTAGGTTGAGAAAAAAAAATGCTTTCATACAGGTACACTTGTCCATGTCTACATATTAAAGAGAAAGAGTCTAACTTAAAAAAAGAACAAGAGGAATACTCTTGTGTTCGTTGTTTTCCTCTTACTTGAGCCAAGGCCCAAAGTTATGTCGGGTGTTAATGGACTTAAGTTAACACCTTTATATGGGTAGAAGACCTGATGTATTCATTTCCCTTTCTCAAACAACGGACTAACTTTGTGAACATGTCTTTGTCAAAATCAAGAATAAATGCAAGGGGTGAAAAAAAAATTACGAAGATATTTTCTACTATTACACTCGCAAGTAAATAAGACACATTAAAGATATGTTACATATTGATATGTTCTACAGTATTATACTTCATAAGAGAGTTAATCGGACATTCTTTCTCCTTGGACTGGGTATTTTATGTTACTCTTTTAACGTTTGAAACAACTCACTGATTTCAACAGAACTTTCTTCATGGTAGGAAGAATGTTTTAATTATTATAAAATTCCTTTTTTTTTGCCAACATCGATGCAATTTCATTAATAATTATGTATATATTAGCAGAAGTACCTGGTTTTGGCCGTGGTAGCCACGCAATGTATTGTTTGAAAAGTAACTTATATAGAAGCATAGAACGGATTCTTGTGAATCGCCCGTTTGTCGTGCATTTGGATTTTCCTCCTCCCCTATTTGTTCTTCTAAATCTGGAAAGCTCCGCCCAGTAACGTTATTAACCCACTTTGTTCCTGTTCATGAAATTATAATCAAATCTTCTAGCACCTTAAGTTGAGCGTGTAGGGGATGGGAGAAAAGGTCAGTGCCTTCGCAGTTTTTATATCAAAACATATTTTAGGTCAAAATAAATAAAATATTTCTCCTCCTGTACAAAACATAAAAGTTTAAATTTTCTTCTCGTGGTGGAATCAACAGTTGTTGAATATTTGTCATGAGTATGGTGGCATTATAAGAGAAACTTTCTTCTCGTGGTGGAATCAACAGTTGTTGAATATTTGTCATGAGTATGGTGGCATTAGATGAGAAACTTTTTTTTAAATTAAGATAAAAGAGACGTTATTAAATTCCAGGACATCCTTGACAGATATTCAAGAACTTATTGATACGAAGAAAATTAAACTTTTAAGTTTCTATTGGCGCAATATTTTATTTATTTTAGTAAAAAAAAGACAAAAAATATTTCGCCATAAAAACTGCAAAAAAAACACTTCCTTTTTCTCGCCTTATTCATGTCAGTAGCACCTCAGTTTTAATTTTTTCTTATAGATGAAGAATTTTCATTTTTAATATTATTGTTGTTATTATCATAAAAGAAAAGCTAAACTCAGAGAGTTATTTAAGGAAATTCCCTTATCAATAATTTATCATGTAGAGGTTCTACCTATAATATTTAAATTTACAATATTATGATTTATTTTTTGCATATTGTTACCGCTTTTAACCACTCTTTAGTTATTTGTTATTATTGATATTTTTTTATTCTTTTCATTTTTAATTACTATTATTTTTTTCTGTAACTATTAATCATTCATTATATGACATTATTTAGCTATTTTTTGTTTATATTATTTACTCGTGTAAATATATATATTTGTATGGTAATTGTGTACTTTCAGTGCTGGCTGTTATAGGTCTTACGACTGTTGGCCAGCACTATAATAAAATAAATTGAAATTAAAAATTATCATTATCATCATCAGCAGCTTCATCACTAAACCAAGCAGGTAACACTGAGCATGGTCGTACTCTTTCTCCCCCCCCCCTCCCCCTTCCCTCCCGGTGTTGCCAGAGTTAATCAAAGTACATATTGACCCAAGCGTCTACTGCACTTACATATTTATGGCGACCCCCGTGTGTGCCCAGGTATTTTTCTCTCTCTTGAGTAATGAGTCTGTCTGTCTGTCGACAGTCGCCTGCCTGCCAGTGGTGTATATTATCTCGCCAGCTACTGTCTCAAGGGGTAAAAAACACAAACACACTCAAACCTGGGTGATACACAGCTTCCATATTAGGTTTTATGGTCTTAGGTTCATGACCCGCCATAATTAAACGTGAATACCATATTTTCGAAATGGTTGAAGGCTTATTCTCACTGATATCAGAAATAAGGTCCATTAACTTGAAAGTAAGAGAGTTAACTTTTTTTCACATTCGTTTTCTATAGTCAGAGTGTCATGGGAGTAACCTTTTTTTTTTTAATCGGGGAGTACGTGGAGTAGATTTCGGAATCACCGAGTTAAGAGGTATCTAAAGCTGTGAGAAACAAAGGGATTTTTAATATTAAGTGCTAAAATTTTCATATCTTTGAAATAAACTGTTTATTTCTTGTGGCTTGGTGAAGAAATAAAATGTAAAGAGGTAGAACAAGACTGGAGGAGTACATGAATCAGATAGAGAACTATATCGGCAGAGGAAGGCAAACAAACAAACAAATTTGTCCAAGGATAGGAAAAAGTGTAGAGTTGAAAATAACCCAATGAATGAATTTACACATCCTATTTGCCAAATATAGTCTTTGGTAAGAAAAAAAAACCTTTCAGAACGGACTCCCTACCAAAATAAGTGTATAGCTACATTTAATATTTTTGTTACATACGTATATCAAAGATACATACTTACATACATACATACATACACACATACATACATACATATATACATACATACATACATACATACATACATAAATACATACATACATACAAACAAACAAACACACATACATACATACATACATACATACATACATACAGACATACACATAAATACATACACAAACATACATACTAAAATACAAACATACAGACATACATAAATACATACATATAATTATACAAAGCTCTAGAAGCTATCTGAAATGTTTTTTTTATGGCAACATACCATCATAACTGCCGAAGGCTAGGAATATTTCTAGATATTAAACACCTCTAGTAACTCTATGAAGTGCTTTTCATGGTAACCCAACCCCCTAATTTATACTTATATCTTAATTTTGATATTGTTTGAACCATAGATAAAGCCCTATATGTTTTGTTCATAAAATTTCGAGTTGAACCCCTACTGGCTACGGTCTTGCCCACACCCAATCCACTTGCGGGGGTAGGTGTCTTGTAGCAGTCTGCGCACTATTGCTGCATAGTGAGCTAGGCTACCGTCACAATTAAATTAGCACACGAGCAATGGGACGTTCTCAAGCAGGCGAGGTAAGATGGAGACGATTAAGAAATGGTAATACTGCGAATTCAGCCGCTCCGGTAACAAATAGGGGCCCACAAGTGTTTCTCCAACAATAACGGCCCATACATTGATGCTGAATCGCTGTTTATAGGTGCGAACTCTAGTGGCGTTCGGGTTAGCAGGTGTCCACAGGTGGTTGTTGTGAGAGCTAGTCATACCATCACGTGTGAAACAAGCTTCATCGGTCCACGGTATGTGACTGACGAGATCCTGATCGAAATCATGTTGTTGCAGAAGCCACTCGCAGAACATTACACAGCGAGGAAGACCACCTGGTGGCAGATGCTGCGTTGCAGTGTGATGGTATGGGTGGTAGCCCTCATCCCGCGTAACCTGGTGTAACGCTGACTTTGATAAGTTCGTATCCCGCGCAATGTCGCATGTACTGCGTGCTGGTGTGCCTGTTGGACAGCAGTTAGTACAGCACCCTCAAGATCCAGTGTCCTGAATCCACGTGCTGTGCTGGTCCCATTTGACCAGTCTCTCGGCAACGCAACTCCAACGAACGAGAAACACATTTACACTTGGGTGCCGTCTGTCGGGATAGTGATCAGCGTATAGCCGTGCCGGAGATTCAGCTTGATGCACCCATGCCCGTCGCCACGTCCCGATACTCTACGTGTGTGTAATCCATGGCCTATTTGACACTAATGAGCTCGAATATTTACCTAGCCCTATGCCTTACCACCAACTCATAACGTAAGACACAACGTTGCCACATACCCCTTTCTTATACTGTTTCCAAAACTTTCGTGTAGTTTTTCTCAGGAACTGAAGTCCTAACGTATTTTTTACCAAAGAGTACTTTCTATTTAGTTTGGGGCACAGATTCGGGTGGTACAGTCCGTATTCGCGAATTTCCGGACGCCTTGTATTTGCTTCGTCACACGATCCACACTCATTCTCCCAACATAACCAAATCGACGTAACACGCTTCTTTCACATTGACCTGTTGGAATTCCCTTTCAAAGACAATTCTTAATATTACTTATTATTTGTTCCTTGAGTTATGTTGCCTTTAATGATCTGTAATATTAGATCTTTTATACTGAAGTATTAGTTTAAAGTGATTAGCAAAAAATATCCTAAATTTATTTATAGCCGTAGATAAAGAAAATTTAAAATATATATAGGCCTATATGTGTGTGTGTCTTTAAGAACAGAGATTTTATCGACATTGATTTGTTTTCTTGAAAATTACGATGAAACTTATGTTGTTTCTTTTTTACTTAATATAAATCAGTGTTTCTTTAATTTGAAATGAAAGTGGAGATTTAATAAATAATTTTCTGTTAGAACTAATAATTTTCTCTCTCCCTCTATTATTAATTTTTTACCTCCATCAACTCCTTTTCGTCTTTATTTTTGATAACATATATAAATGGCATGTTTATTTTAATTCACTCATGTTTTTTCGTGAATAAAAAAGTTCACCATTAATATAAAAACATTATACAAGCTAATATGACAAGATGGGGAGGGTGAATAAAAAGGAACTGCATTTTTTTTTACGGTGACACGAGTTTAAGCCATCACGACCAAAACCCCTTGACTAAGTACATATCAGGAGTGCTAACTGGTTGTCTAATTATTCCATTACCTGCACCGGAGATTGGGAGATCTATGACGTCAATATTATAATGAGCTTGATTGCAAGTGACAGTGAGGTCAAGGGTTTAAATCTCAGCCAGATGCAGAAAAGAGTGGTTTTAAACATGGGATTACCCGCCTCGGTGGCTTAGTTGGCTAATGCGCTAGTCGTGTTTAGCTCGACTTCTGAGGACGGGAAGATCGAGGTTCGAATCTCGGTCGGGTGAACAGGGGTGGTTTTTACTAAATGGTTTTCCACTCTCCCTCCACGCAAATGCGGGTTCCCTTCCTCTAATTCAACCTTCCCAATTCCTAATCCATTAGCGTAATTATTACTTGAAACGTAAAACCCGAACAGGTAGTAAGACGCGGTGCTAAATAATAATAGATATTATTATTATTATTATTATTAGCACCGCGTCTTACTACCCGTTCGAGTTATACGCACTTACGCTAATGTGTAATGGTAGGGTAATTGTGAGATGAAATGGAGGACCTACAGTTTAACGTGGAATCCGAACCAAAGGAGGAGGCCTGGCATTCCTCACATTCACAAGTTGTCTTGTCAGAGGTGGAGGAAGGGTTTGGTAATCAGATAAATCTTTGCCGGGACCAAATAATAATAAAACATGGGATTATTTCACTGTGTTTTTTTCCCCTCCTTATGTGAGTTTATTTCCCCCCTAAGCCCGGGCGTTCTCAAAATTTTTGAGACCACGCTGCCTTTCACATGTCAGATTTTCCATGCGATGCCCCTGTACCCAATATTTTTTTTAAAAGGCCTAAACTTAATTTGGTGGCAATTTTTTTAAAAGAAAATGGTGATTTACATGCATTTTTTTAAATGTAAAAATACAATATTAGAACAAAATTACAGAGCTGAATAAGAAGGAATTATTAGTGTAGACATATTTTTGTTGTACTGTACATGGTCTCGCGTGTACAGTGGGTTCACAATGGCGAAACATGTGTTTTCTTGTATGGTTTATTCCATTCTTTAAAATATGTACGAGTATACGTATTGAAGATTTGCATGTTGTATTTCATTATACATTGTAAGTTATAGTTCTTAATCATAGACGCGATGCCCCGGACCAAGACCGTCGAAACACCAGGGCGTCGTGACGCACAGTTTGGGAACCCCTACCCTAAACTATAGTCCTTATTACTAGGTACTCTTCATATTGAGTCGTTGATATTATTTAATTGCATATTACTAACTGTCCGGGTTATATTAATATTTATAAATGTATGTATCATATATATATACATATATATAGTATATTATTTACTCATAATATATTAGCGTATAGCCCGAACGGGTAGTAAGACGTGGTGCTAAGTATTACATAATATACCATACTATCACTATATAACAAATATACATATAATACACACACACACACATATATACTGGTAAAAATCATACTCACTACAACTGGCCGGGATTCGAGCCCCGTCTTCAACGTCAAACACGACCAGACGAGCATGACATTTAGATTTAAACCTACCAGTGTGGGTGCGTCGTTAATAGTCAGGGTGTTAAACGTACTGGAAAAAAAACTTTGGCTTAATAGATTTTAGTGTTTGACCAATAATGGATAAATTAGATGACTCTAAAATATATATATATATATACATGTATGTATACACTTTACAATGCAGATTTTATATAAGTGCAACTATCAGATATAATCATGGAAGTAGTATTTATTATTTAATGAGTTTTTACAAAACAATGCTTTTGGCAAGTAACATTAGTAAAAGTATTAATAACTCATGATAACATCTAAACAGTTTCAGCTAACACCCAGAAGTATAAACGTGTTAAATTAAAATACCAGTCGGCATCTTTATTCCTTTCAATAATACATGTAAGCTTTCCTTTATCGCTAAGTAATAATTACAGTTACTACCTTTTTATTTATTTTTTAACTGTCCACCTTTCTGTGTTAAATTGTCTAACATATGTCTACCTCAATTAAAAAATTGCCTTAAAGTTAATGTTGTCATTATAAAGCAAGAAAAAATGTTTATAATTGCGGTGAACTTAAAAAGAATTAATCTACTATAATTGCACAAACCATTTTCTAGAACAATCAAACCACTATACATGTGAGTCTCAGTTTGTTTATGAGCTATAAATCCAACTTCAATGAAATGTGAATTTAATTATCTAGATGAGTTTTTTAAAACTTAGTTTATACTCACTAAATAATAAACATTGGCTTATTGAGCAAACAGTTCTTTCTTTTACTGTATTTTGAACAGTTCTGATAGAAGTGAATAAGCGACGTAGGAATTCATTAAATTTGTATCCAATATTTTTCTACATTATTACAAGAAAATACATATAATAATAACCTATAAATATAATTAGTTTAATCTCACGGGATATTTCTGTGTCAACGTGACATTTTAAATACTTCAATGACATCATTTAGAATTTATAATAATTATGAATAATAGTAATAATAATAATAATAATTCGTGTCTTGTCTTGTCTGCATCATTCGTAGTCCAGTAGTGGAAAGATTAGCCCGTACTAATGTATCGTTGCTAACGGGACGCCCGAATGTACTAATCGTACTACATCCTCTCCGTGGAGGCTCTTTATATGTCCCGATGAGATGAAATGAGGGTGATTGATGGTGAGTACGAGGCTGAGGGTGATTATGAGGGTGATAGTGAGTATGAGGAGATAGTGAGTATGAGGGTGATAGTGAGTACGAGGGTGATAGTGAGTACGAGGGTGAGGGTGAGTAAGAAGGTGAGGGTGAGTAAGAAGGTGATAGTGAGTATGAGGGTGATTGATAGTGAGTACGAGGGTGATGGTGAGTATGAGGGTGATTGATAGTGAGTACGAGGGTGATGGTGAGTAGGAGACACTTGAACCTAACTCAAGCCTTATCAACCAAACCCTGGTGACCGTTGGGGGTAAATCTCCTTTAGGGAAAAATACCCAAGGTACCGGCCGGGAATCAAACCCGGACATCCTAAGCTCGTAGCCAAGTGCAATGACCACTACACTGTGGGTCCAGTTATCTATAATAAATAAGGAATGATGACTAAGCGCAATACTCTGGAATACACAGTAAGTTGTTTATTCTAAGGAGTTAACATAAAAAAACAATACTGAGAATATTATAGTAAAGACTTGGATTGTTTTTTCCCTGCCTCGTCTCTCAACCGATTAGGGAAATACACATTTATAATTGTTACGCTAATGTGGTAGGGACGAGGTATGTTGAGTTTTGCAATGGTTCTCAGCCCGTAGTATATATATTCCCCAGGAGGTATGAGTGCGATTTTCTTGGGGTTCGTGAGCACCTCTAAAGGGAAAATTGGCAAAATGACAAGAGTACAAAACGTGGCGGGGAATCTTCAAAACGACTCAGGTGAATTTTCTCCTTTTGATTACCAGGCATCTGATTTGTCATTTGGGTACATTTGATCGTGGAGGAGATTATTAGACTTTTAGTCATGAATAAAAGGTACAATCTAATATATATGTCTATGTATGCATATATACACACACTCGCTTTGCTCGTTGGGGGCTCCAGCCCCAAACCTCCAGTAGGTTTCTTTGCAAGTGGATGTAAACTGATGTAATTCCAGAGCCGATTTTTGATAGGTCTTACCGTTTAGCCAAAAAAGACCTTCAAAGAAAGGTCCACACCGACTTTAAAGTTTCTTCACCATTTTAATTTTTTTTCCGTGTGTTAAAAATTACATTTTTTAACTTTTTCGAATTTTTCCATCGGTTACAGGCTAAAAGCTATAAGTTTGGCAAATCCCAAGTCTCTAGCTCATCACTTTAAAGCTAGCTATTTTAAAAATAAAAACAATATAACAATTTTTGAATAATTGTAAAATTTCTAAAAGTCTGTCTTTGCAAAACTAATATTAATTTTAAGAATAAAATCAAAATATGCCTGAGGCATGATATTATTACGTTTGAAATCAAGTTTGAACAAAATATATCAAATCATTTAGGCCCAGGGACATATTTTTGGGTTCAGGGTTACATAAAACGTCAAGTTTAATTAAGAATCGACAATTTCATCATTAAATACTTTCTCTAAATGTAAAATATAATTTTGTTTAATACATACCTATAATACGTTTAAATTTGCAGTCAATTTAAATTTTAAAATATATCTCAGGCAATGATGCGCACCCTAAATTTATTTATGCGATGTGTATAAAAGTAAAATAAAATAAAATCTCAAAACAATTTGAAGAGCTCAACCCACATGAACTTACTTCAATGTCACCTTAAAGTAGTCTATGCACTCTCCAAACTATTTTTTTTTTTTTTTTAAAACATGACATAGACTGAGTCGAAAAGAAAGTCTAGTGCTGTATACCTAAAAACAACACTTAGTAACATGGGTGCTCATGTTTGTTTAGTTGAGTGAAATACGACTCTTAAAACAAAGTATTCCCTCACTTTCGTATGATAAGAACCCACAGGTGTGCGGAAGAAGATAATGAACTAGAGTTAATTACTCTTTGGATGAAGAAGGAAAGAGGGTAAAAAAATAATAATTTAGAAACTAGTTACCAAGTGCATCATAACTTAACAACAACAACAAAAGTTATGATAGAATTAAATGTTGTGAACTAAAGAAAGAACAACTTTTTATACTCATAAAAACCAGATTTGAAAAATAAAGAAAAATCAAAGTGGGGGGGCGGAGTGGGGGGGGGGGAGAAAGTNNNGGGGGGGTGGGGGGGGGGGGAGAAAGTCTCAGTGGATGGTGGTCAATTAGAAATAATCTCATTTTAAATTCTTTCTATTTTTTTAAATAGTTCAAGGAGATTTTATAGTTAGCATTGGCTTTCTTTTTTTTTTACCGCGTCTTACCTTCCCATTTTACTAATAGGCTAAACAGGAGGAAGTTAGAATTTAGAAGAAAAGTGTCAGTGGAGGTAAATTGGGAGCATCGTTTTGTCACTGAACAGCTTCAAATGCTTTCCGACAAAATGGCCCAAACTTATGTATACTTGGTGTCCAGATGTCGACCTCTTGGGGTGGATAAAATTCTCGCCTAAGGACCCGAAGTTCGTAGGGTTCAAACCCAGCCGGGGTCGAAGGATTTTTCTTGAGCGGTAAAAATCCGTAGCACAAGTTCCTTCGGAGGGGAAGTAAAGCCGTTGGTCCCCATGTCGATTGTGGCTTGTATGGGGAAATAGCTATCCCAGCAAAATTGGTAGACTCTTTCATTCTTAATCAGAGAAAATCTCATATGTTGATACAATCAGTCGGTTCAGAAAGTACAAAATACCTAAAACAAATCTAATAAAAGGTACCTATCTAGATCGTTCACAATGACTTTTGAGTGTTGAAAAGTTACTAACACCGCTTTGGATTTAGCCACCTCATCAATATGTTCTGTATCTTTGAGATTAGATGTGAACCGACTTTAATTGTGCAATTTTTATAACATAATTGGGAAGTACACGTATATTGGACAGAACAATTTTTTTGAGTAGCATATTAAGTTGTAGGAAAAATTCCAAATTAAATTGAACTAACTTTATAGTGTAAAAATGGTATAGCTGGGATGATAAAAAAAACATTTTCTGAAAATTGAAAACTTACTTTAAACAAATTTAAGTACTTAATCTCCTCGCAAATGTAATTTATAAGATAGAGACATTAATGTACATTTAATTATCAAATTTTCATAAATATTTACCGAATTCTTTATATTAATTTTCAAACTGAGAGTAAAATAGGAAAACTGGTGGGAACAAACTGTATACGCCTCGGTGGCGTAGTTGGCTAACACGCTAGTCGTGTTGAGCTCGACTGCTGAGGACGGAGAGATCGTGGTTCAAATCTCGGTCGGGTGAACTAGGGATGGATTTTTCCTAAATGATTTTCCACTCTCCTTCCACGCAAATGCGGGTTCACTTACTCTAATTCAACCTTCCCAATTCCTAATCCATGAACGTAATTAGTACTTGAAGCGTATAACCCGAACGGGTAGTAAGACGTGGTGCTAAATATTATTATTATTATTATTATTATTATTATAGTCCAATTTTTAGTAATAATCGCCTTATCTGACAACAAAAAAGCTATTAGAACGATAGTCATACGTGAAGTAATTAATTGCAGCGATCTGTTTTGATAGATATTATCACTCCAGTAAGTTTTCGACTTACGCGGATTCGTTGATACTAAGTTGTGGTAGCCTACTTATAATTACGATCAGTAAAGTAATTTACATCACGAACCCTTTTTAAACATAATATATCTCGTTCCAAGTAAACTAAAGCACATTTGAGTGCTATCACAATTATGTTCGTTTCTAAAGTTATAAAGTTTCGTTTTTATTTTAATGATCAGAACATGATTAGCTTTAAATAACCTTTGAAATTAACGTGCATGTCAAAAATAAATCGTGCTCAAGCACCATTTGACATACGATGGTTCATCAACTTACACACAACGCGCCCCCCCCCCCGCCCCCCTAAAGAATAGCAGAGAAAGTTGAGGACTTTCTGTGCTTATAAAATAATAATAATAATAATAATAGTATAGCAAAATGCTATCTATTTTAGCCGGAAATCAAAGTTTTAAAATTCGCTTCAGTGGCTGCATGGTCTAAGGTGATACTGTCGCAGTAGACCAGACTGCCGATGACAAGGAGATCGTAGTTCGATCCTTGTCAGGGGAACAGTGGGTAGTTTTTTCCCCCCTAAACGGTTTTCCAGTTTCTTTCCCCACGCAAATTCAGATGCACTTTATCTAAATTAAATCTTCCTTATCCCTAACTCATTAATGTAAGCGTATAATCCAAGTGGGTGGTAAGAAGCTATGCTAAAAAGTTTTAGTTTTCTAAAAAAAAAAACTTCGTTTGAAGAGTGGCTTGTATAAGAATGTGGACGTTGTGTTCAAACGTTGCACAAGAATCTACCTCTTTGTTAAAAATAAACCTCAAACAGCTAGCTGATCATGGTGCTTAAAATCTTTTATGGCAAGTTCTAAAAAAACAGAAAAAGTTTATTTCTCAAATGAGATACTTAGTGGAGCTATAATGTTCTTGAAAATTAAGACAGTGCAATTTCTGAGCCCATCCACGTGCTTAAAGCTTAAACAGCTATTTTTTTAAACCATATTTAAGAACTAGAAAAAAAAGTAAAATAAGATAGACACACCTTAAACGACTACTTTATGAACAAATTTGAAATGAAAAAAAAAAGGATATTTTAATTATTGCTTAGGAATTTACGTTGGAGATGCAGGGCGTGTAAGAGAGGGTCAGTAATTTAGCATTTTTTATATAAAAAATTTTTTTTTGCTGAAATAAATCAAATATTTCTTCCATACAAACATAAGAGTTTCATTTTCTTCCCATGGTTGATTTAAACGATTCTTTAATATCTGTAATGAGCACATTAGCATTTGATGAGAATTTTTTTGTAAACGAAGAGAAAAAGTTTTCATGAAATTCCAGGACACTCTTGACAGATATTCATCAACTGTTGATAACACCATGTGAAGAAAATAAAACTATGTTTGTATGGAAGATTTTTATTTTTATTTTAGCCAAAATTTATTTTTCTGTCTAAAGTGCAAAAACACTCACCTTAACTGGCGTTCCCTACACCCGAGCTTAGGGCAGTATGTTTGAAGTTTTTATAGCATAAACATTTTTTTGGCCAAAATAAATCTAATATTTCTCCAGTAGCAACATTGAGGTTAGCTTTCTGCGCATGCTAATATCAACAGTTGTTGAATATCTGCCAAAGGTGTCCTGGAATTTAATGAAAACTTTCTCGTTTTGTTTAAAAAGTGTGTCATTAAATGCCACTATGCTCATGACAGATATTCAAGGACTGTTGAGATTAGAATGTGCAGAAAACTAAGCTATGTTTCTATTGAAGAGATATTTTATTTATTTTGACCAAAAAATATTTATGCTATTAAAATTGTAAAATTAATGCACTAAACTCGCGCTCACTAGCAGCCCAACCCATTTTTATTTTACTTTTCTGTGTGATTTTACTTTAAACTTCACATTTTGGTTTGTAGTAAATAGAGAGGAAAGCTAAAAAAAATTCCTAGCACAATTTGCTTCGGAAGGGAAATTAAATCATCGCGTCAGACCTATGTCAATTAAGGCGTGTGAAAGATTCCTGGAACGCGCATGAAAGTACCTTTTCAAAAAAATTGAAAAGTTCTTTCTCGTTTACTCGTAGAAATCGATGGGGTGGATGGGCCGATAACCCGCTCCCCTTAGATTAATACATCACAGAAACTGCGACAAGAAATAGCCGTAGGTGCGAAGCTTTGTTGCGATCACATCGGAAATTGAAAGGAATTAATTATAAAAATAAATACCATACTACATCTGTAAGTGTACTATCTAAATGAATTTTTTTATTGTAACTGCGGCAATAAAAATAAAATTAACTTCTTTTAAACTATCAATATTGAATGTCTAAACTGAATATCATAAAAGTTTCGTGACGTTTAAAACTGACAGTAAAATTTTCACTTTTAGCTTATACCTTATCAGTTGCTTGGATACTAAAATAAATAACGTTGCTTGGATTGAAAAAATGACACTACCACGGTTCTTTTGACATTATTAATTTTATTAGCAAAAATATAATGGTGAGCGGTTTTGGGCTTTGAAATAGATACGGTGGGGTAAAAAAAAAGTGATATTTCTTTGAACTTTTAATGTCAGAACTTAATTCAACTTTGATTACATTGTTAAGTTCACACCTTCAACACAAAGAGAATATAATATTAATAGCTTTGTATTATGTCGTTTCAAATTAATTAATGTGACCAAAGTTAAGATTTTTTCATACATTTTTTTTTTTGCATCGCGTCTTATTACCGTACCGTTTTATTTTCAAGTGAAGAATTCAAAAATCTGCACCATAATCTGATTTACTATACCAACGTAATAGCGTAATTAGTTTAATTAAGAGCGTGTATCATATGAATATCAACTCTTTGATACATTCGGCTAAAGAATGTACAGTAGCCCCATGGCTTCTTTGGTACTGGCTGACAGCTAAAAGCTTTGAAAAGTTACCAGACCAAATTATGTATCCTTACGCCGAACCGTATGATCTGCAAAATCATGTGCTTAGCGGCTGTCACTTCTGACGGTCAAAATTTAGGTATATACCTAAATGTTGACTGTCAGAAGTCAGCTGTGAGCTGTCGGTCAGCACCAAAGAAGCCATGGGGCTACTGTAAATTTACATGAACAATTTTGCACGTGGATAATTTCTTATTAAACATCAATGGAGATAAAGAGTTGATAGAAGTTCCTAATACAGAACATTGTTGAAATATTAAATGATATTTGAACCTAAACCACAATGAAAAGGTTGGTTTTTCACCATTTTAGAATGTCTTCACAGATAAGTACTGTACACAAATCTTCATTCTGTCATAACAGGGACATACTGTAGTTATTAACAAGACACTTTGTCGCTTTGTCTCCAATCGTCACCGCGGAAAATTTCGAGTAATCATTCAAATACGAATCTACTGCACACATTTCTGGAATATCGTAGGTCCATTTACTCCCATAATACCTCGCGCGAGCCGGGAGCCGGGTTGGGCCTACTATGATAGACGCTCCGGCAGATCGGTTGAGAGGTGGCTACCTAAAACCAGCCAAAGATAACTTGTTAAGACGATACAGTGTAATGCGGCCGACAGTCGATTTTTTCCTTAAAATATATATGTATCATATCGCGACCGTGAATCGATACATAAGCATCAATTTTTCAAAACCTACGTAGCTGCGCTAATAAGTCTTGGTCACGCAAGATAGGAAACCATCATTTATTTATGTAGTTCAAGGGGCGAACAAAAACAAAACTACTTTCTCGAGCACTTCTAAATGACTGCACTCTGGTTTGGAAAGGCCAAAGCAAACTTTCTCATTCAATTGACCATATTTTAAACACTGAACTTGTATCTTTATTTTTTTTTAGGACTGGGCCTAATGGCATAGTGGTAAAAGCCTCTGGCTGCTCATATAGATATCTCGGGTTCGTTTTGCAGTTGGTACCAGGATATTTTTTTTCTAAAGGGGAATAATTCCCACGGTAACCAGAAGTTGGTTAAGTAGGCTTATGTTAAGTTAGGATTTTGACGGGCTTCATTACGTCATATTCACCATCATCATCCCATCATCGTATCGAGACATGGAAAGTACCTTCACGGAAAGAATGTACGATTAGTACATTCAGGCACCCTCTGGGCAGCGGTATATTTGTGCATTCAGGAGTACCCTGGGCAAAGGTACATTAGTACTATCTAATCTTTCCACAAACTGAGCTATAGATTGATAAAGCTCAGTCATGCTATTATTATTATTATTATTATTATTATTCTTTAGTAAGCTGATATTTTATATTTTTCCTAACATTTAATAACAAATAAACTTCAGACACGGGCAGGATTGTTAAAACAATCATGCATTGTATATTTTACCTCTTGGAGACTATGGGCGTCTTTCAAGAACGAGCTTGTGTGTTATTTGAGCGTTAGGAAAGTGTTATTACTTTTTTTTTCCAAACAAACAAGACAGTTGCAGAACATCAGCTATAATATTTATATCCGCTTCGGTGGCCACGTGATCTAACGCGTTAACCTCATGTTGGACTAAGCTGCTGAGGACGGGGAGATAGGGGTTTGATCCCAGTCAGTTATTAAACATAATTTTTAGACTTACTACTGAACAAAGAAAAAACATATTAACTGCAACTTGGGCTTGCTAAATAACTTTTTTTATATTCATCAAAAGTAAGAGAAGCGGAACACATTTCCTGAAGAATGAGTACGTCAGAGTGGATTTAGTAACGTTTATAACTGTCAGATAAGGATCTTACAATGAACGTTGAACTATAGCAAGAATCACAGCTAGGTACAATCTATTGTGCTTGAGTTTGAACATTGATCCCGAGACAAATTACTTAGAGCAGCTGAGTTTTTTTATACTCATTTAAATATACAGTAAAACCCTGTTAGACCAAACCCCGGTAGTCCGAAAGTCTGTATAATACAAACATATTTTCCTGAAAACAGTAGAAAAATTAAGTCAAATGAAACATATTTTATTTGTTAACAAGCTCAAAGTTAAAAGAGAATTGTAAGAAAATAATAAATGTTTAATATTTACATGTTGTAATCAACACAATGTGTTTTCTTGTAACTAACAATAATTACAGTAGGCCTACATATCAGGTGTTAAACATCAGTTAAATAAACGAACATTTTACTTAACTCATTCAAATGTAATTTAAAATTCGTAAAAATACTGTATCCTCGTATTCTACCGGTTAATCAGAATTTTCGCTAATCCGAGAAAATTTTGGTCCTAATTAGTTCGGATTAACAAAGTTATAGTGTATGTTGTAAAAATGACACTAATACATTGGAATTGAACTTGGATGTTTTTGACTTTGCGGTTTAGATAACCTTGTCAAGGTGCCATTTTTAAACATATATTAGTGAACGGCAATTATCTTTAAAAAATGTTAAAATTTGAATAAATTTATCATCAATAATTATCATAATTATATCTTCTCTTAGTCAAATCCTTGGTGTGCCTCTTTCTCACCCTAAAACATTTTAAAATATCTTACCCAAATTTGCTACAAAGGCATTTAAACGCGCTCATAGTAAAAACCAATGCGCACTAGTGGTCGCATGGTCCAAGGCATGGGTTTTCATAAATACGTATTTTATTTACGTAAGCCTATTTAACGTTATTTTATCAATTATTTTTGCTTTTTACTTGAAGAAAATTATTACTTTTTATAAAAATGTACTTTAAACCAACAAAAAAAGGGGGTAAGCATGAGAACCTACTTGACGATAAATCCTAACTCATAGTGTGAGCTTAAGTGTATTAGAACGAGCTGAATAGTCATTCAATACTAATGTTGTCGGTACAATATTGCGTGCGGCCGACGAACCAACAAGAGACAGAAACTTTGGCCCTTTGACATAAAAAAAAGGTTTAACACCCCTGGTCCAAGGCGTAAATCTCACAATAGACTTATTTGCCGGTGACAGGAAGGTCGGAGTTGAAATCCCGACCCGATGTTATAGGACAGATTTTTTTCCTAAATGGTTTTAATTCACTCTACAAACAAATTCAGGTAAGTCTCTACCAATTAGTTTTAAGCAGCGAATCTTACTATCCATTCGGGTTGTACACCTATGTACTGGTTACACTAATGTGAAAACGGATTAGGAAGGTTGATTATTGAAAAAGTGTACCCGTATTTGCACGGAGGGAGAGTGGAAAAACCACCCTTAATACAACCAATCGGACTCAAACCCCGATATCCCCCATCTTTGGTGGTCTAGTCTATTGTGAAAGTAGTGCCTTAAACCATGTGGCCACCAAAGAGGGCCTTTCCTCTAATGTCTACCTCTCTAATTTATACCCCCATTTAGTGTAAATCCACAGATGGCCTGGGCGGGTAGTAAGACACCTCACGTCATTGTCCAATTGTATTAAGAAAGACCTTTACTTGCAACTAAAAAGGTTATTATTGATTTAATTTCACATATTGGAATGTCGTGATCTTCCAGCTGTCACTTTTGAAGGGCCTTTGATTAATACCTATAAAATAACTTTAATAATATAGTTAAATGTTATTATTGTTATTCACAACCACAAAATATACAGTTGTATTGGAATAATTCGGCATTGATTAATTCGACAAATTGGATAGTTCAAACCCACCAAGATTCCCCATGAAATTTCGATTTAAATCAATGGTAAAAAAATAATAATCTGATTTTAGAAGGAAATGTTCGGATAACTCGAAGCCTATCTATTGTTAATTTTTTCAAGTTTATACAAATAAAGTTAGAGTTAACCTATTGACACATAATAAATGAGAAAGCGGGGAATTATGCCCTGGTGTCGAGCGGGTTGCCTAATATATTATTATTAGCACCGCGTCTTACTACCCATTCGGGTTATACGCACTTACGCTAATGTGTAATGGTAGGGTGATAGTGAGATGAACTGGAGGACCAACAGTTTAACGTGGAATCCGAACCACGGTGGAGGCCTGGCATTCCCCACATTCACAAGATGTCTTGTCAGAGGTGAAGGAAGAGCCTAATATAGGGAATGTGTTGGCTCGACTTTCATCAATTTCTGATATAAGTCTGTAATTTTCATATGATAATTTTTCCAAATTTTTATAATTTGAGTTTGAATTTTTTCTTGTTTTTTGTACGTATTTATTGTGTATGTGTGTTTTATATAGCATATATATAAAATATCTGTGATTACTTGTGTGGCATATTTTGAGGTTATTGATTTATTGAGTACCAGCTACCTAAATACTTATATAAAAAAATGGTTAATTCGATTTTTGGATGTTTTGAATTATTTTAGCTATTTCTTGGACTTGGAGTTAAAAAGGTTCTACTCTATGTTTATTACGTTTATTTTTTATATGAGACCCTTCCTATGAAAATTGGACTGTTAGTTTGAAGTTGACGTTGACAAGAAGTCTACTCTTCTCACCATCAGGTTCCCCCATGAACGAGACAGACGGTGTGTCTGTCGTAGCAGGGGGGGAGGAGGGGTATTGAACCGAGGGAGAGGGGNGAAGGTGGTATTTGGACGTGGGTGAGACCTAATGTCCGTGGCTCTATGCCAGGTTCCTCCAAAGATGGTTTAACGCACGCCAGACTAAACCCGGCTCGCAAGTAAAGAGATAGGTATTTTACATACTTCAATGGTCTTTCCCATCTCTCTCTCTCTCTCTCTCTCTCTCTCACACACACACACACGCTCACAGCAACATGGTATAGCGTCATGGCACGAATGTGTCACCACTAAAACCCAACACAATCATCATTTATACAAAATCACAACAGGATTTCTAAGTAGAGCGTCGATAATTCGGTCTAATTGGGGATAGGTCCAGTCCGAATTATCGATCTATTCGGATTTTCTAAAATACAAGGCCTAACCCAAAAATTAAAAAAAAAAATGAGCATGGACGGGATACTTACGAAAACTCCGTGTTAAGGTAGAAATCATTTTCACTTGATTTGAACAACGAACTCCCAATTTTTGTTGTTTTAATATCACAAAGTCTGAAGGAATATAATAAAACAAAAATCTAACAACAAAATTCTTCAATTTTTTCTAAACAATTGTTGAGGTGCGTTTTCTGATATTGATAATACTGTGGTTATTTTTATAAATAGTATTTTTTCTTGATGATCTGTATTTTTTACGTCCGAACTATTGACACTCTACTGTAATAAAAAAAAATACGTGTGGATGAGGAAGATGAAAAACAGAAATGAAAAGTTTTCATCCCTTACAAGTAAAAATATGAAAATTATTATTAAAGGTTCAATATTACCGATAGTACAATTTTGATGACGTATATTAGTTATTGAGATAGTTTTAATAGTTTGTTATATCAAAACAATTTTTTGGACAAAATAAATACAATATTTCTCTAATAGAAACATAAAGTTTAATTTTCTTTGCATGATGATATCAACAGTTGTTGAATATTTGTCAAGGATGTCCTAGAATTAACTGAAAACTTTTTATCGTAATTTAAAAAGTGTATCATCTAATATCGCTATGCTCCTGACAGATATTCAACAACAGTTGATATCACCATGTGAAAAAAACGCTTCAATTTTTATACTGGAGTAATATTTTATTTATTTTGGGCAAAAAAAAATGTTGCCATAAAAAGTGAAAAAAAACAACACTTACATTAACTCGAGTCGCCTACTATTTATATTTTATCCATCCCCACCCTGGGCCATAACAGTGCTATTTTTTTTAATAATGTAATTATTTATTCCTCCCCAATGCCTAGGCTAGTATCTTACTGGAATCTAATAAAATCTTTGCACCTTCAGCCCTAAACAATTATTTAAAAAACTTAATCGAGGATTGAAAGGAACGTAAATAACTGTGGTTTCACAAATTTACCGAAAAAAATTAAAGCATAACTGAAATAGGATCACGTGACGAACTCCAAGCCAATCGTATTAAATCTGTGTGAGTAGAAGCAATCACACATATGTGCACCTTTACCCATAAAATCCGCTTGAGAGATCCAATAAATGTCTAGATCAACCGTCTCATTCGGTTTGCATGCGATACAGGGCAAGATACAAACAGACAGCTGCGTTTACTGTTGTTGGGAGGAGATTCGAGATAATTATTTAAATATAAAGTGTGTGTGTCCTTCGTGTTATGTTTTAATTTGCTTCGCGACACAACAAGGAATTATACAAATATCGATCGTTATGATATAATCTTAAAGAGAAGTTAATAAACTTTGATATAAAAAAAATATTTGAGGTATTTAACGTGTACTTTCTGAACCGACTGATTGATATCAGTAGACAAGAATTTCAATGGGTGAGAGCGAAAAGGCCTACCAATTTTGCATGGAGAGGTATTTTCCCATATCATCCAGGGTTCTTTTATATGCCACAATCAAGATGAGACCGACGGCTTTGCCTCCTTTCCAAAATATATGGATTTTTATTGCTCAAGATAAATGTATTGACCCTGGCTGGGTTTGAACCCACGAACATAGGGTCCTGAGGAGAGTACTCTACCCCAGAACCACCGAAGTCGACCCACTAAAGACTAAAATAATTAAATTGATTTGAACGTTTTTTTCTAGTTTGTGATGCAAAGCATCGTAGTTAACATGCTGTACATTTCTATTGGCGTGTGTATTGTTGCGCCATTCAAGCATAGTTACCGGATGTCCTTATTTTTCTTGTGTCCAGGAGGATGTTTCTAAAATTCCTAAATGTACTCCATTTGGATAAAATAAATACATTTGTAATACTGTTGGTGTTAATTGCTCTCAAAAGTCATCTCTCATTTAAGAATACTCCCGTGAAATGGCATTTCATTTATCACCAGCAGTCTTCCTATGTTTTCGTCAGCAAACTTGCGGCATGGTGTTCGTTATTGATAAAATGTGTGATTTCTATTGGATACGTGTATGACGTCAGCAACCAATCACAATGAATGTGTTAATTCATAAGTTATTTTAAAAATAAACTTGAAAGTACAATAATATGTATAATATGCTTAGGATTAAACACATGACGTGTTTTTAAGCACCATGTCTTACTACCCGTTTGGGCTATACGCTTATGTACTAATTGCACTAATGTGTTAGGGACTATGAAGGTTTAATTTAGAGGAAGTGCACCCAAATTTTCGTGGAGGAAGAGTGGAAGCCGTTTAGGAAAAGCCCCTCTCAGTGCACCCGACTGGGATAAAACCCCAATCTCACCATCTTCAGCAGTCTAGTTTATTGCGAGAGTACTGCGTAAGACCATGTGTCCACCGAAGCGGCTAAGTGAATCTGCTGTACAAGTACATTTTGAACTTTTATTTTGTAATGTCCTACTCTCAGGAAGATGGAAATTAAATATTTAGATAGCTATGAAATGTGATGCTGGAGAAGACTTGAGAAGAGATACATTTTGGTTGTGATTACTCGGTGCAAAGCAAACTGGATTGGTGACATTCTTAGGAGGAACTGTCTTCTGCACGACGTCATAGAAGAAATGGTTGAGGGAAAGAGGAGCTTGGGAAGGAGGAGGATTCAAATATTGGATGACTTGAAGGAAATAAGAAGGTTCTGGGGGCTGAAGGAGGAGGCACAAGACAGGGTGCATTGGTGGTCAAGTTCACCGACAAAAGGAATGGAGCTGTCTCAAGACAGAGCACCTGATAATAATAATAATAATAATATCCTACATTTTGGGAATACTTGTTCTCCTTCGTGCCAAGGACGTTTGTTCACCTTGCATTCAAGCAAATTCTGCTCTCTATTTTCGGTGAGTATATAATCAAGATTTTTGGTCTGTAATTTTTTTAATTGTTTTGCATGGCAAAAACACATGTTTTTGGTCAAGATAAATCAAACATTAGTTATGTTTAGTTTAATTTTAAGCACATGCTTATGTTAAATATTTATGAATATCTATCACGTGTATTGAGTTTTAAACAATACTCTGTCACTTCATTTAAAAAAGTTTCTGGTCAAATGTTGCAAAACTCATGACAAATATTCAAGAATTGTTGAAAGTAACTAAATTAATCTACTGAAGAAATATGTTATTTTGGCCCAAAATATTTTTTGTCATAAAGAACTGTACCAATAGCTTCCTTAATTTCCTTCCCCACCTTAAAATCTAGAGTTTCCTTCCTGTTTCCTCAGTTTACTGTAATGTTTGTCTTTGCCAACCGTTTCTCACACTAAAACTTGGTGATTAAAAAACTTATTCAAACGTATCCAATACAAAATGATGTAAAAATAACCTTCTCCGTTGGTAAAGACAGTCTTGTAATTAAGATTTCCAAGACTTTGACCCTACGTACTCTTTCATCAACTAGGTTAATAGGCTGTAAACTAATCAAAACCATTGCGCATGATTCTAGAGACATTCTCTCAACAGTAATTATAGCCCAAGTTCAAGGCCAAACTAATGAACGTGTCCGACATGCGAACTTCTAAACTGAAGTGTCAGCAAAGCAAGAGATTTGATTTTGATAAACTATACTGAGAGATTGGTTCTAATCCTTTGGGGAGAGGTTTCCCACGGACTGTGATGATAAGAAGATCCACCCCAGATCTACGGGACCTGGTTCGATACCTGGAAATAATTTAGTGTTTGCTTACAGTTAGTTTTCTTACTGGTCTGATTAGAAATTAAGTTTAGTTGTCCAGCGTAAGATGTGTTTTCGATCAGCATATTACAAACTAATTCATTCCGAAAGTTCCCACACAATTTGAATAATAATAATAATAATAAATATAATAATAATTTAATTAAAGTGGCGTTTGAAAGACGGCGTTGCTAGCTTTAAGTAAAAGAGACAAACCGTGTATCTTCGAATTTGAGGAAATCTAAATACGCGTAAGTCAATCAACCATTGTACCAAAGGATTTTTTTTAGCATCTTGTTACCTGTTTGGGCTATCTGGTTATGAACTAATTAAATTAATAGTTTTAAGGATGAGGAAGGTTATATTTATAGGAAGTATTCCCACAATTTCGTGGAAGTAGAATGGAAATTCACTTTGGAAAAAACCACCCTCAGTACACCCCACCGAGATTCTAACACCAATAACCACGTTTTCGCCAGTCTAGTCTACTGCGAGAGTGGCGCGTTAGACCACGTGGCCATCGAGATGGGTTGTAGGCCTACAAATGTTAATATTATTTCCTGGAGCAACAAAGTTTTACTTACTGATATTATGGTTACGACTACGAAAAAATATAGTTTTAACTATGTCTCTCATATATATAGGCCTACCTTTAACTTGACAGAAGCCCGTCTTTGTGACCATATGGTCTAAGGCGATACTCTCGCAGTAGACCAGACTGCCGATAACGGGGAGATCAAACTTCGAATCTCGGTCGGGTGTACTGAGGTTTATTTTCATAAATGGTTTTTCACTCTCCCTCCAACGCATATGTTGGTGAACTTCCTTTAGATTAAAACTTCCTAGCTCCTAACATATTAGTGTAACTAGTACATAGGCGTATAACCAGAACGGGTAGTAAGACGCGGTGCTAAAAAAAAACTCTTGAAATTTCAGTTTGAGCTGAGAGAGAGAGAGAGAGAGAGCTATGAAAGGGAGCAAAGAGCAGAGGTATATGGACGACGCAAAACACCAGACGGAAGTTGAAAGGACACATAAGCTTCATGTCGCTTGCACTGAACTTCACATCCCTTCCCGCTTCGCCCCTCGCTGTCTGACGAAACCATCGCGACATCTTGTTTATGTTCTTATCCTTGCTCCAACATACACTTTTCTTTCCCAGGTTTACTTGGACACCATTTTATTACTTAGCCAACACACATTTTGAGTAGTGAGATATATTTTAAAAAGAAGAGAACAAAAAAAAAAATAATGCTTCAGGAAGGAGGTTAAAGTTACACTGTAAACTGACTAAATTTGGTAGCACGTGCAAAGCTCGATTCTAGACGTGGTCGAAAAATTTACCATTTAAAAAAATGTGGTAACCTGGTGGTCTAGGGGTAAGGTGTCGGACTTCTGTACTGGGGGTCCGGGTTTCAAACCTCGGTCCCGGTATATATTTATCTGATTACCAAACCCTTCCTTCACCTCTGACAAGACGTGTATTAATCACAACTTGTGAATGTGTGAAATGCCCAGGCGTCCACCATGGTTCGGATTCCACGTTAAACTGTAGGTCCTCCATTTCATCTCACAATCACCCTACCATCACACATTAGCGTAAGTGCGTGTAGCCCGAACGGGTAGTAAGACGATGTCCTATAATACTAATAATAATAATTTTAAAAATTTTATGAACAAATGGGCATCCACTTTAGTGGCCACATGGTCTAAGGTGCTACTCTCACAGTAGACTGGACTGCCGATGACGGGGAGATCGAGGTTCGAATCTCAGTTGGGTGTAATGAGGGTGGTTTTCCCGAAATGATGTTTCACTAGACCTCTACGCAAATTTGGCTACACTGCCTATGGATATAAACTCCCTAACCCTTAAAATTATTTGCGTACACTATATTATAAAAGTTTGAATTTTAGTAGTATTTATTTTATAATTTATCTGTCGTCCTTAATGTGCACTTTATGAAACAAATACAAACACACGAGTTACTAAATTTTAGGGCAGATACAACACCCCGTCCCAAGACCATCAATTCATCACTTTGAAAGGAAAGCCCAAATTTCACCAATTACACCTCTTTCGACTACGGTGGTAATTGAAACCAGGACCCTTTGATAAATAGACAGATGTAGGCCTATATAGAGTGAGCTTAGGTGTTAAGACTATTTTAGTATTTAAAACACTCATGAGTCTATTCAGATGTGTTTACGTAAACAATAGGTTTACATAACTCCTTCAAAACATTAAAATGTATCTAGGCCTTTTTTGTACAGCCTAATTTTAATTTATAAATATTAATACAGCTTTCAAAATTAATACACAAAACCCTAATTATGACGAATACCAGTATTGATTTTTTTTTGCACCGCATCTTTCTACCCATTCGGTTTACACGTCCATGTAGACTACTAATTAAACTAACGTTTTAGGGATTAAGAATATAGGAAAGTTTAATTTAGAGGAAGTGCACCCGCACTTGTTGTGTGGATAGTGGAAAACCATTTAGGAAAATCTACCCTCAGTTCACTTGACCGGGATTGAACCCCAATCTCCCAGTCTTCGGCAGTTTATAATGATAATTCATAAATATACTATAATATTAACATTTATTAATTAAATAGTAGGTTTTTGCTTTAATGATGTGACTAAACTTTATATTTATAGAGAGTAGTAATAAACAGTTTTTGGGCTTCTTAAGTAGCATTAAATTAGCACGTGTTCTAATATTTAACTTATTAGCGAATTAACAAATTAACAATTGGGAACACGTCCAAGAAACTAAACATTAACGAATTAAAAATTTAAATATGCACTTATTTTACTCCATACTAATCACATTGGTATGAACGTAAATCTCATCTAGTCCATTCTGCTGTTTGCAGGAATATATCAAGGTTAGAATCACATTACTGAGGGTAAATTTTACTAAATGGTTTCTCAATCTCCCCCCACGAAGATTGGGACACACTTCTTATAAATTCCATCTTCTCCGTCCCTACCCCAAAAGGATAGTTAAATACCGATATTATGAACAAGTAGTAAGTTGATGTATGGTGTAAAAAACAACACATGTTGGACAGTTTCTCATGCGATATAACTTTGATATTTAATAAAACAGGTAAGATTTTTTTTTCAGCCAAATATTTTACATTAAAAATTAAAGAACAATAACTATAAACATAGATTAAAACAGATTGTTTCTTCATAACTATCAAATGTATATGGTTATTTCAAAATATATATTTTTTCAACCCTTTTTTTCTAAAATATATTTCACTCTAAATATAAATTTGTATATATCAATCTGAATAAGAGAAATTAACCCAGGATATTTGGTTCTATATGAACCGCCAGCAATATATATATATTATATAGAAACTCAGTAAAATACTGTAAATTTATAATACTTTGAGTTTATTTGTTTATTTTGACAAACTCTGTTTTTAAATTAAGTTCCTAAACTATATAAAAATATATATTTCAATGCACAATTTTTTTTATGTGTATCATAGCACTTGATTAATATTCGCTTTGTGTAAAAACACATTTGAAAGTAATAAGAATGATATCAATAATTATAAAAAAACTTGTCTCCTTTTTGGACAATTAACCTTTTACATTCCTCGCAGTTAGTCCTTGATTTATAAGAGCAGAACAATAAAACATTGGGAAAATATATAATAGAAATCCAGTAAAATTAACGAACAGGAGGATTTAACCATCATAAATATTCTAAAACATCCCGACATTATTTACAACCTTTCCCTGACACTGGCTAAATAATATTTCTTTCAGACATAAATAATAAAAAAAAAAATCAAAATATCGTCATGACGTCAGTAACCACTTGGTGTAGATATTTAAAAAAAATGTCTGTAATGTTCGAAGTTCTAGCTTAGTCGTGAGATGGTTAGTTTGAAAAAAAAAAGTAATGCCACGTC
>CABFVX010000544.1:134673-177795 GCA_902151425.1 Timema shepardi
ATATATATATATATATATATATATATATATATATATATATATATATTACTATATATATATTACTATATGTCCATAATAGGAGGGAGGAAGGGAAGTAGCGTCTCTTCTTTACTCTTTACTTCTGGGCCACCAGACAACCCTCAAGGTTGTAAAAAAATATATATATTTTTTTAAATTGGCACGAGCCTAAACTTCCGTTTGAAAATGTATTAGCTACTTTTCGTAAACAAAATATGAGTTGAACAGCACAATGTATTCACAAGGGAATTGTTGATTGATTGAATTCCTTCCGAAATTAGCGCAAGCATAATAAATACTCAACAATCACGTGCGGCTTCAAGCTTGGACGTAATTTATGGCTGCGTCTGAATGAAGACGAGGAGACTAACAGGGAAACTGTTTACATTCACGCGGTATGGGGCACGGCTCAAGGGGGAGTTGGGGCACAAGGTGATGAGGGTACGGTCTAGGAAAGGGACGGGTAATACATGTTTCCGAAAATATTGATTAAATGGTCTTTCTTATGTATGATAATAATAACAATAATAATATTGCAAGTTTCGGCTACATTGTTCGTATCGTACCGTTGTCCAGGGGACGTCCCAATGTACTAATAGTACATTCTTTCCATGGAGGCTCTTTCCATGTCCCAATGAGGGGAGATAATGATGATAGTGAGTATGGGGGTGACAGTGAGTATGAGGGAGAAAGTGAGTGTGAGGGTGATAGTGAATATGAAGGTGATATATAGAGAGTATGAGGTAGATAGTGAGTGTGAGGGAGATAGTGAGTATGAGGGGGATAGTTAGTGTGAGGGGGATAGTTAGTGTGAGGGAGATAGTGAGTGTGAGGGTGATAGTGAATATGAAGGTGATATATAGTGAGTATGAGGGAGATAGTGCTTATGAGGGGGATAGTGAGTATGAGGGAGATAGTGAGTATGAGGGAGATAATGAGTATGAGGGAGATAGTGAATACGAGGGAGATGTGAGTATGAAGGTGATAGAGAGTACGAGGGAATCGCTGACAACAATTACTACCTAACTTTAGCCTAATCAACCAAACTCCGGCGACCGTTGGGCGGTGATTCTCCTTTTGGGGAAAATACCCAAGGTACCAGCCGTGAATCAAACCCGGGACCTCTAGACTCATAGCCAGGTGCACTGACCAATACACAACTGGGCCGATTATTTTTTATGAATATAGTAGACGATGAAAAATAAAACATTCTCGCTAAGAATTTTTTTGTGTGTGTTTTTTTTTACATGTAGGCTGCTATCTAGCGTAAGTATGCCAATATTTTGTTTTAGGTAGCTGGTCAAGGAGGGTGAATTAAAAGAAATGCATCAACATTATCCTGAAAAAAAGGTCGATAAGATCCTGGTAACGGGAATTGAAAATGGATAGCTCAGTGGCAGAACACAGGCTCTAGGTCAAATGTCCCTTTATATCTTCCAACCAATTTTTGTGTGTGTCGACCACGTCTTACAATCCGTTAGGGCTATAACGCTTATGTGCTAATTACGCTATTCATAAGAAATGTACCTACATTTGAGTGGAGGAAGAGTGGAAAACAATGTTAGACAAAAAAAATTAGCCTCACTAATCCCGACCGAGATTCGAACCTAGAGTTCCCCGTCGTTGATAATCTAGCTAGTCTAATACGAGAGTTACGCTTTAGACCATGCGGCAACCGAAGAGGGTTACTCTATAGTTTGTAGTTACTTCACCATCTGGGATATAAAGTTCTCAGGACAGACAAAGCCACGAGCTGAAAGAAGGACAAACGTTTAGGAGGGTAGTGGCGACGTTGTAGGAGAGCGCGAGCTGAGAAATGAGCCGCTATAAGAGACTGTTACCAGCTCTAGTACCTCTTCTTACCTGGCTATTGTTTGGTAAGAGAGCCTGTCAACAATCTCAGCCCTGTTCGCAGGTATTTACAAACAACAATATACTCTCCAGTGGAACAGCGACATATCGCTCTTAACAGACATTAATACGGTGTTTCACTATCGAGACGAGCTGTCAAATAATTACCAATTTTCACAGAATTATTATTATTATTACCGCGTCTTACTACCCGTACGGGTTATACGCACTTACGCTAATGTGTAATGGTAGGGTGATTGTGAGATGAAATGGAGGACCTACAATTTAACGTGGGATCCGAACCATGGTGGAGGCCTGGCATTCCACACATTCACAAGTTGTGATTAATACACGTCTTGTCAGAGGTTAATGAAGGGTTTGGTAATCAGATACATCTGTGCCGGGACCGAGGATTGAACCCCGGACCCCCAGCACAAAAGTCTGACATCTTATCCCCTAGATCACCAGGTCACCAATTTCCTTTGAAGAGCCTTATCTATATGACGATAGGAAAAGCTACTTCATAATATTTAATGTGTTCATACGTCAAATCGTGTTATCTGCACCTGCCACTTTTGATTCTAGCTAAACTAACAATAGGCTACATATAAAATAGAACTAATATTAAAGTAGTTATTTACCCACTTCCGTGGCCACATAATCTAATACACATAATCACATAATCCACACTCTCAATCTCCCCATGCAAATATGAGTACACTTCCTTTAGATTCAAACTTCCTAGTTTCTAGCAAATTAGTGTAATTAGTATATAAGTATATAGCCTGAATAGGTAGAAAGACGCAGGGGTTAAAAAAATAATTTATAGTAAAAAAAGTAAAATGTAATCGATATTAACAGATTTTTTTTTCTAAAATCTTCGTTCTCCAAAAATTCTACGGCAGTTCAACTTTGATGAACTTTTACTAAAATCCGTGTTCCTCAAAATTGTATTTGGCAGATATTATCAATCTGGACGTCTTTTAAAATAAAGCTAACGACCTTTTGTCAATAACTGACCTACTCCACGTTTAGTTTGTACAAGCAGAAATATCCGGTACTGCCCGGGGTAACCGCGCAATGAATTGCGTGGCTTCCCCGGGCAAAGCTTTTCTTTCCTTCGAACATACAGAGAAAAAAACCTCTCTCCATCTTTATTCTTCTGACCCAGTTTTTAGTGAATTTTTTAAAAAAAGTTATTTTTTTAAAAAATTCGGCTTCGAGGTGTACATGTTTGTTGGCTACAAATTTTAAAATTTCAGACTCGCAATTTTCATTAGAGACAGAAAGACAAACCAACAAACTCTTAATTTTACTAATATAACTTATATAGATAGTTTCTATTTTCCCGGGAGATCCCAAAATATCTCAAAATTAAAAGCGTTCCTCATAGCAGGCTCAACTTGGCTCCCGGCTCGCGCGAGGTATTATGGGAGTAAAAGGGAACAGAAAAGACCAAGATATGCCAGAAATGTGTGCAGTACATTTGTATTTGAATGATTACTCGACATTTTCCGCGGTGACGATGGGGGATAAAGCGACAAAGTTTCTTGTTAATAACTACAGTATGTCTCTGTTATGACAGAATGAAGATTTGTGTACAGTGCTTATCTGTGAAGACATTCTAAAATGATCAAACACCGGCCTTTTCAACGCAGCTTTTATCCCAATATCATTTAATATGTCAACAATGTTCAGTATTAAGAACTTCTATTAACTCTTTATCTCCATTAATGTTTAATCAGAAATGATCCATGTGCAATAATGTCGGTGTAAACTTACTATTTCTAGCCGGCTGTATCTCAGAGTTGATTGGCAAGTGATGTGGTTTATTAAGACAAGCCGTATACAAAGATTCCTCCTCATAAGACGTATTATAGCATTTGGTTTAGTCAAATAATTCATCTGAAACGTATTAAAAAATAAAATCACATATTATTATTATTATTATTATTACTATTATTATTATATAATACATTTTTAAAGGGTATTACCATTATTTATGGGTCTAAAATAAAAATATATAATAAATTCGTTTTTATCTTTAAACTAAACTGGCGTTGTTGCTATTACAAACTCTAAACATTTATTTATTATCAAATAATGAATAGTTAATTTAAAACAATAACGCCTCAAAAAGAAATTTAAATATTGCATTGTCAATTATAGTAAATCATTGTAGGAAGAAGAGGTCGTGATATTCACAAAAGTTTCTAAAACAACATTCATGCGTAAAATCATGTGATCTGTAGCTTTTAATTGTATTAATTAGCTTCATTACTAATAGCTTCAGTTAAATTGGAACAACACTTACTCTTAAGGAAATATGTAAATTTTCTGAATCATCCTTCATATAGATTTCTTGTTTTATTGGTTCTGATCAAGGATCCCCATGTGGCTTTTCAAAATGGGGAGTGGATGGAAGTCCCATCTTCTGAGGGGAGAGGGTGGCACACCCTCGTTACCCCTTTCTCAAGAGAAAATTTCAAGAATTTACCATTGTGGGAGGGAATGTTGGAGCATATGAATATAATTCTGAGCTAATGAGTTTAAAGAAACAATTTTCGCAAATAAAAAAAGTCTGAAAAATTAACCAAAAATATTAAGTTGTATCTAAACCCATTGAAAAGAAACATAATATTTTTCACAAGTTTATTGAACAGAACAAAATGAAAAGAAAGCTGTTGAATAGGGAATGGAGTAAAACTACATTTCATACTTTTTATCTTTGTTATCTCGGATATTGATGATTCAAAGTTGTTGGTAGCAAAATGCAGCCAAATCCCAAATACATAATTTTAATCTTTTCATAGAAATCTAAAATATATATGTATTGCCGAGTGATAAGGGGGAGCCCATTTATGGGGGAGCCATGGCTCTGATGCCTTACCTCTTTTTTTCCCTTACCATAACTGCTGCTAAGTTTCTAAAGTGACTTGGTCCCCTCTTATCCCCAGGCGCTACTACATCACTAAAGCAAGAAGATCTCTAAGGGTCGCAGTATTACAGCTGATACAATGTTTCTTCTGACAGTTTTCATACTTGTAAAAGTGTTTCCTTTTTACAACGAGGGCACTTTCCACCCCCCATCGACGTGAGAACTTCCCTTCATAAAAAAAATAGTCCGGAGATAATGGAATCATGTTTGTAGGTCCACTCGAAGTACTTGATATTTGACACGGAGAGAAAAGTACCATAAATATTTTGTTTTTGTTTCTTTATTTGTAAATATAATAAGAGGAAATATCAGTTAAGGTGTGAATGTAAGGTACAGTAGCCCCATGACTTCTTTGGTGCTGACCGACAGCTCACAGCTGACAGCTGTCGGCTTTGAAAAGTTACCAGACCAAATTATATATCCCTACTCCGAACCATATGATCTGCAAAAACATGTGTTTTAGCAGCTGTCACTTCTGATACCTAAATGTTGACTGTCAGAAGTCAGCTGTGAGCTGTCAGTCAGCACCAAAGAAGCCATGGGGCTACTGTACGTGGCAGTGTTTTTTTTTTGTAGTTTTTATAGCAATTAATTTTTGGTTTAAATAAAGCAAATATTTCTTCAATACAAAATAATATAAGACTTTTAATTTTCTTCACATGGTGATATCAACAGTTGTTGAATATCTGTCAAGAGTGTCCTGGAATTTAATGACAATGTTTTCTCTTCATTTAAAAAGTTTTTCATCTAATGCCGCTATGCTAATGACAGATAGTCAAACCATTCTTTGGGTCATTGACTTTATAGTAAGAAGATTGGCAACTTTAGCTCTATGTCAAAAAACTCCAGCTTTTTCATTTAAAGAATCTGTCACTGGAAAAAAGGATCACGGTTCAGATTCCAGGAAGAATCATAATTATTATGGTATTATTGTATGATATATTAATTTCTCACTTTACTCTAAATGGAAAATATTCTTGTTTGTCAGTTATCAATTATTTTCATTTATGACCAAAGTTAGGAGGGCTGTCATATTTTTTTAAATCAGAACTTCAGAAACGAAGAATCAAAGTAAATTATAAAGATAGCGTTTATAGATTATAATATAAGGTGTGTACTAAATTTAAGGGGTGACCTTTTTTTTTGTATCCGGAAACATTTCACTATACTTAACATTACTTTAAAATAGCTTACATTAATTATTATTATTTTTTCCGTGGTATGGTGCCCTTAGTAAAGGCACGCGTAAGTCAAGTGTGGGTCGATGATCTATGCTACATTTTGGGCAATAAACGCCATATTATAAGATAGGCCTATACTTTTATTATGTATTGTTATTATTGAGCTACCCTTTTTTTTATAGTTACTAATAGTAAGATGTAAAAAAATCTGAATAAGTGCCTAATTATGAAATATTTTTTTAGTTTACCGATTTGATAAAAATCTGTTCATCGTTTTAAAAGTTTAAATTGACAAAGCTAAACAAAACATCCGATTGTGGAAATTACTACCGTTGGACGGGTTATATATCTTGAAATAAGATGTCCTAGTTCTTCTGCGTTTAGAAATAAACTCAGACTTCCTTACCGGGAGTGGGTGGTAAAATATGAGTGTGGGAAGGGGGGGGGGGTATCTTAAATATTGAAACTAATTACAAAATTGTATCTATTTCCTCTTATTTAAATTATGTCTTTGTTATTCAAAAATATGACGTTGAAATGTTCAGTGAACAGACTTACATTTTGAGGTTAATAAATCAAGAGTTAACTCATTTTCCAAGACGCTTCATGCAGAGGTGCCGCAGTTATGTGTCATAGGTAAACGGTACAGGAAACAGGATCTAGTCTTCCCTAAACAAATTAAGACATTTGCTATTATGACCGCAAAAACCAATTCAAAAGTTATCTGAAAATTCTTCTGGTGCCTTTGAAGCGTCCAAACTGCATCCTCATAAAACTCAAAAGAGTGCGGATTTCCGCTTTCAGGAAGGTGGCACCCAGGTATCACTTCACGTTAACAGATTTCTCCTTACGACTTTCTTTACTTTATATTCACAAAATTTCTCTATATGACCCTCGGTATGACTCACTGAAAACAGAGGCAAAATAATGGTCCTTGGACAAATTCTTTAAAACAATCCGTGGGGATTTCACAACTGGCCAATTCATTTTGTGAACTTGATTAATGTTTACCGAGCTTACTTTGTATTCAAACAGCAGGGCCTGGATTCAATAACTGGAGCAAATATGCTCTGGCACAACTTTAGAAATGGCGCAACTTTGATCTCAACCTGCGCCTGTTTTGTTTAGTGAATACGGATTTGGGCGCATCTTCCAAACTTGCGCCGGTGCAGCTATTCGTTCCCGTCAGTGAATCCAGGCCTAGGTATTCTACCAACTGAGCGTACAGGAAATGATTCAGTGTCCATGTGTGCGTCCAGTGAGTAATTTAGCGTTTGTTACTTGCTAGTTAGCGGTACAAATGGCGTTGATAAATGTCCGCCCGTGTTGGAAACGGCGACAGGACGAAGAAAGATGTTCTTGCAGGTGCTACCTCGTCGGGACGCCAAAGGAGGTGTTGCCAACCTAAGACAGCTGTTAGTATTTCTCCCTGGAGTATTTCACCTTGACAAAGTAGTTTGGGAGGCTGATTACGTATCTTGGAAATCTAGGTTTCTCAAGGTGTGAATACAATAATTTAATATTAAAAAACATTTTTTCTCATAAGGCACTAATTAAATAATTGATGTTTTCTCAAAAAATGAGTTTTAATTAAAACGTACAAAAAGGTGAGCCGTAGAGCATGAAGAGGATTTTTTTTGATGTGTTGAACGGGTGCTCGAGTGGGTAGTAAGACGCGGTGATAAAAAAATATCTCTACTATAAAATCAAGAAATCAGAGTCCCAAAAATTTGAAATTTTATAACCTCTCAGCAACTTCCGCTCACTAATATGTTATGTACATCAGAGAGTTTCTACCTTTTCAATTGTTTTACTATTATTATTATTATTATTATTATTATTATTATTATCATCATCACCGCGTCTTACTACCCGTTTGGGTTATACGCACTTACGCTAATGTGCAATGGTAGGGTGATTGTGAGATGAAATGGAGGACCTACAGTTTAACGTGGGATCCGAACCACGGTGGAGGCCTGGTATTCCCCACATTCACAAGATGTCTTGTCAGAGGTGAAGGAAGGGTTTGGTAATCAGATAAATCTGTACCGGGACCGAGGATTGAACCCCGGACGCCAACATAGAAGTCTGACACCTTACCCCTAGACCACCAGGTCACCAATTGTTTTACTAATTATGTATTACGTTTCATTGCAACCCTCGCTCATTACAGACATGTTTTATTCCAAAGAGGAAAGACTTGTGAAATAACTTGAAACCTACTATACTCCATTCACGGTAGGAATTACTCTCTGAAAGGTCTTTTTTCCTACCAATATCCTACTATATAGTAGATTTATGATAGGGAAAAAGGCCTTTCAGAAGTCAATTCCTACGGTGAATGGAATATACTAAAGCTGTACAGCTAAAACAATGTAAGTGGACTATTATTAAATTTTGAATTTAATAAAGTGTTACATTTATTATTAATACATAATTAGAATTAGAATGAAACCTAGGTCAGGATGATTGGACAGTAACTATTAATTTTCTTCAAGAGGCAGCCATTACCTCTTTTTCCAGTGGCAGCAGTGTAAAGTTTGAACTGTGTTATTATCATCGTAAAAGTCATATAATGTTTGTTCGTTTAATATGTTTCTGTCCACCTTTCCTGCACCTTTCTACAAATATAATACAATTACCTCAAAATTGAAAATAGGTTTTCCTTATAAAGATACATATACACGTATCCAATGTTCATTTCCGTGTTTGTACTTTATGTTATTCCTTTTATATGTTCTTATCTAAGTAATTTATTGTTAATGGATTTAAGGGCCTTAATCAAATTATGTCACTACAATCCCTTAGCAGTATATTTTTTATTCAATTTAGATGAATTTAATTCTGAATATCAAACGTCTTTTTTAGTAAGAACTTACTCCTTACTACAGCCCTATTAAGGTGTGGATGTAGGGGACGCGAGAAAAGTTCACTGTTTTTGCAGTTTTTATGTCAAAACATTCTTTGTTCAAAATTAATAAATTATTGTTTCAGTACAAACATAGAGTTTAACTTTTTACACATCAACATTTGTTGAATATCTGTCAAGGATGTCTTGTAATTTGATGACAACATTTCTCTTGATTTAAAAAGTTTCTTAGCTAATGCTGCTACCCTCATGACAGATATTCAACAATTGTTGATATCACCACGTGAAGAAAATTAAACTTTATGTTTCTAATGGAGCACTATTTGATTTATTTAGTCCAATAAAAGTTTTGCTATAAAAAACTGCAAAAACTCTGCCCTTTTCTCGCGATCCCCTACGCTCCTATTAAGCCTCACCAAAATGGAGGTCAATATTCATCAAGCCATGACAAGCACTACGAATGCTTGTGAAACGACGGGGTCGGTTTTTGCCAAATAAAAAAAGATATAGCTTTTTTTTAAAACTATAATTCATCTCATTATAACGTCTCACATAATTAAGCATTCCCTGATGGTTTGGCACGAAGATTCCACCTGCTGTACTAGGAAATTATATATGATGGATCTGTTTGGATTATTAATAAGTTTACTAAGATGGAGTCACCACAGGACTTAAGACTAAGCGTGAAGAGGTCAAGCATGGTTTAAAGTGAGTTGACATATCCTTACAGATAGTGAAGATACTTTGAAGAAGAGGAAGAGATTTTTTTTGTACAACACACCTTATTTTCCGTTCGGATCATTCGATTAATTATTCACACTATTGGCATATTGTAACAATATTAATTTATCGCGCCGCTCTTTGGGCGTCGCTTGAAGTACTATGTGATCAATCACCCCACTTTGGGCGTCGATTGAAACCTACGGATTAATTCCTTGATATATTAATGCTGTGATGATGTGTAGGTTGTCTAAAGCTCCGTGATCGAGCGCCTATCATCACTGTACGGAAAAGATACAGTTTAATCAGCTGTCTATAGCTGCGTGTTCGTAACTAAATCGGTATATTAATACAATTAAAGAAAGGGAAATGTTGATGGCTGTTATTTCACACACGGTTTATTTAAATTACACCTGTAAATTACTTGTACATATTTCAATTAAATGTTTTATATCACTGCACACTTGTGATATTGATGTGATTTATATTATACTGTGTTAGACTGACTCGTGCGTGAGCGGGATCTCGGTGTAGATGTTTGGTTCCCGGAGATGCCTTCAACGTACGCACATTGGTTTATATATAACACACCCCTTGCATTTTTCTCCCCTGGTCAACAATGTAAAAACTAACCAATAGAAAGAGTCCTGGCGAAAGGTTTTGTGAAGGCTAGCTTCTTATTGGTATAGAGAAATGGCGTCTTCTGCCAAATACTATGAAGTTGTTCCTTTTAACAAGAATTGACGCAGTTATTCTTTTAACAAGAAAGATGGTATAAAAAATATATTTTAGGGGTGAAATCCTTTTCACATTGTTTCTGAGAAGCGCGTGTTTCTTCATGGATGAATCTTAAAAGGATACTCTACATATATTACTTTAAAGAAAAATTACCTTCATCCATGACTTTTTACATAATTTAGATTAATCCAAATCAATATCATTACAATTTGGATTATGAAGGTGTAAAATAAAGAAAAAAATTATATCCCTTACTTGCTTGGAGGTAAAGTGGGAAACCATTTAGTAAAAATCCCCCTCAGCGTACCCGGATGGTATTCAATCCCTGATATTATTGTCAACAGTAAGCTCGACTAGATGAGTTTGAAATTTAGATTTCATACTCACCAGCCCAAATTAGCGATATGCATACATTACCCCAGCAAATACTTATTTTAAATTAGCTTAAACAATATAGAGACTTCTTTTAACGTTTTAATCCACTTGTTCTAATTCATTTGACGAAAACGTTTGAGTACTACTTGTTCTGATTAAATTGACAAAAACGTTAATATTACTTGTTTTGAATAATTTGACGAAAACGTTTTAATATTACTTGTTATAATTAATTTGACGAAAACATTTTAGTCCTGCTTGTTCTAACTAATTTGATGAAAGCACAGTGCATATTAATATCAATTATTTAGTTAAAAATGTAATCCAATTTCTATAAACACTAATTTTACCTAGACACCAACAAATTAATTTTACTATAAATAAATATTATTAAAATGCTATTTTATATATTTTAAAATACCTATATCTGTGCTAAAAAGTATATATTTTAAAGTTGTAAAATTTATATTTGAAGGTATATGTAACCCACAATATTTCACTAGATACTAATTAATATACATCGAATTAACGATCCAATCTCAGCTGCTAGCTTCATTCAGCCAAATATTTTAAGCGAAAGTCTGGACAGTGTAGCAAATGATTAATTTCCTACATTAGGGAGTTCTACATCGCCCATAAATCGTGGGGATCCAGCAAATGTGTACTAAAAAATGTTTTACAAACCGTCACAACAACCTCAAAAGTGACGAATAAAAATAGATTAATGCTCTAGTGACTCAACATTTTAAATATTGCCACTGATTTGATAGTGTGTAAGCTACCAGAATTTGAGAATAAAAAAACAAGTGGGTCAAAATGGGCCGATTAATTATTTTTACCGCCATCTTTGTATTAATTACACTAATAGCGGGAATAGGAAGGTTGGGTTTGAGGGAGAGTGGAAACACATTTTACACCCGACCGTGATTCGAACTTCGATCTCCCCGTCATAAGCTTTCTAGTCTACTAATAAAGTAGTGCCTTATACTGTGTGACCACCGAAGTGGGTTACGCTCATGTGGATAAGGTAGCTATGAAAAACATGGAATTTCAAAAAATTTACCCCCTTGAGTGTGAAAGTAGCTTGGAAACAATTTAGAGGTAACCCACTTCGGTGGCTGAATGGTCTAAGGGATCCACTATCACAGTAGACTAGACTGCCGATGATGGGGAGATTAAGGTTCGAATCTCGGCTGGGTCTACTGAAGGTGGTTTTTTCAAAAAATGTTTTCTACTCTCTCTCCACGCAAATTCGGTTACAGTCCTTCTAAATATAACCTTTTTAGGGCTAATCCCTTAAACCACTACCTTGGTTAGAACATAGGCGTATAACCCGAACGAATAGTAATACCCGGTGATAAAAACCAAAATTAAGGTGGGGAGAAAACACCTGAGTGCACCCTCTTAAATTTCAAGCGCCCTTGACCAAAACACGAGATGCTGCTAGATTATGTCGCAAAGGCGAAGCTTGCCACTGTCCTCAAGAATAAAATCTCTCAATTTGTGTTTTGAGTTTTATACCCTTTGTGCCCCTTTTTGGGGCGATTTCCTAACCAACGTACACCTTTTATCCCTTCGTAATAAGAAAAACAAAAAAATATATATATTTATTTTAAACGGTATTATAAACGGAATTTTTCAAATTTTAATAAAAATAATGTTGCGGATAGATAAATAGTCATTCAAAATTTCATATTAAATTTTTGTGATGAGATAAACAAAGCCACCACAGAGGGAAAGAAAGGTTTACAAAAGTCCATAATATCTCGTCAAAATATGCGTTGATTTGTTTAGCAGTCTCACTATTATAAATAAATATTTAATGATTAATAAAA
Source organism: Timema shepardi (assembly GCA_902151425.1). Classification (NCBI taxonomy): domain Eukaryota; kingdom Metazoa; phylum Arthropoda; class Insecta; order Phasmatodea; family Timematidae; genus Timema; species Timema shepardi. The sequence continues at coordinate 147,199 of CABFVX010000544.1, forward strand.
CTCGGTAATGTTTTGCGTACTCCCTTAAATCCGCCCCCTACCCCTAAGAGTAGTGATTGGGAACTATCGATAGTACTATCGATAGTATTTATAATGGAACACTATCAGTAACAGATTATTTGAAATCACTATCGATAGTTTTGCATTGGTCCTGTTTGGCCTTTGCGTACTCTCTGGCTAACCTTACAAAGTTTTCGCCTGCGACTAAATGAATTATTTCTGAACGAATCTGTTGTTTATGGACTTGAAGTTATTTTTCTTGCAGTTATGTTGGTTATAACTATGATAAATCCCGTTTTCTTTATTTCGAACATAAGTTCTGCTGGATACTAGAAACCTCAGTGCCATCTGAACGAGTGCTTTCGGCGGCAGGAACCTAAAAAAAAAAACCTGAACCACAAAAGTGTTGATATGTTGTTGTTCTAACATCAAAACAAATTGTGGTTTGATTATTATTTTTCACCTAAATAAACGTTTATACTTAAGCTAAATTAATTTCGTTTTATTCTACCTGTAATTATTTTTCGATATTACTATCGATGCTATCGATAGTTTCCGTACAACCATCATCGATTGTATCCCACCACTACCTAGGAGAAACGATGCTATAGCACAAACTTACAAACTTCCAGTGAATAATATTGTGAAGGGTGTTGTTCTTTACATAACTATAAACACAAATTTCAGTCATTTTAAACAATAAAAGTACAAAATACTGTGTTTCATCTTATTTTTTTGTATTACCTTCGCATGGGTAAAAGGGTTTAGTGTGTTTTTAAAGTGGTATTATAGGAAACATGAGAAAAGGCAAGGGTTTTTTGCAGTTTTTATGGTAAAACTTTTTTTTGGTCAAAGTAAATCAAAATTGCTTCCACACAAATATGGAATTCAATTTTCTTAACATGGTGATATCAACAGTTGATGACTATATATCATAAGCATAGAGGCATTAGGTGAAACAATTTTTAAAAGAACACATGCCAATCAACTCTGTGACACAGTCAGATAGAAATAGTAAGTTTACACCAACACTGTTGCACGTGGATAATTTATTATTAAACATTAATGTAGATAAAGAGTTAATAGAAGTTCCTGATACTGAACATTGTTGAAATATTAAAATATATTTGGCCAAAAGCTGCGTTGAAAAGGCCGGTGTTTGATCATTTTAGAATGTCTTCACAAATAAGCACCGTGCACAAATCTACATTCTGTCATAACAGGGACATACTGTAGTTATTAACAAGACACTTTGTCGCTTTGTCTCCCATCGTCACCGCGGAAAATGTCGAGTAATCATTCAGATACGAATGCACTGCACACATTTCTGACATATCGTAGGTCTTTTCCCTTTTACTACCATAATACCTCGCGCGAACCGGAAGCCGAGTTGGGTCTTCTATGATGAACACTCTTAAGAGAAAAGTTGTCATTAAATTTCAAAATAACCAGAAGATGCACTAGTAGGTTATCTCATTAATTCTTAAAGTCATTCAATTATTTTTAAGGCACACTGTGTCTCAAGCATGAAAAATTCGATTTTTTTTTTCTTTTCACGAAAGTTTATTTTCATTTACAAATTATACTAATCCCTCTATTAAATTTTGTTTCCAATTCTACCATTTCTTTGACCACCAAATAATTAAGCTACGATTCGCCTATTTGTATCTTTGCTCCAAACAGATAATTTCGAGATATTTGTTTACGAGATTGAACTCCAAGAGGTCGAAATCCAGTGAGATTTATTCCAAAGGGAAAAAAAAAAATCTTATTCCGTAGCGAAGTTTTTTCCACGGATAGTTTTAAGGAAAATGTTTTGAGATTTTGTCACGTGACCGCTCCATCTAGCAGAGGAATAACCTCACAATAACTCGAGACACCCACTTCGATGGCCGCATGGTCTAAGGCGCTACTCTCGCTGCAGACTAGACTGCTAAATAACGGGGGAAAGGTTCAATTCTAGTTCGGGTGCAATGAGGGTAGTTTCCCCCGCCCCCCCCCCAAATGCTTTCACACGCTCTCTCTACATGCAAATGTAGGTACACTTCCTCTGAATATAACCTTACTAATACCTAAAACCACTAGAGTAATTAGTACATAATCGTATAACCCAATCGGTTAGTAATACGTAGTGCTAAAAAATAAATGTCAAAATTTGTGTCACATGTTCCATTTTTGCTCGTTCTTCTTTTAAAGTATGGGAATACATGTCCAGCCCGAGGCCATTTGGCGGTATAAGGTAATAACGCTACAACATAAAAATGAGAGCTAATTTGGGGTCTGTTTTCACGGAGGTCCGAAGCCACCCCTTCCCCCTCCCCATTACTAACCCATCCACCCGCCCCCCCTCCTCCAGCCCCTTCCAGCATTCTTCGTCTACCATCGCTAGCACCTGGGCCGAGAAGTGGAGAAGCGGGAGGGGGTAGGCCTACTCACCCTGAGGGGGTGCCTCAATGAAGTCATCATGACTATGAGCCTGTGTCGGGTCGGGGCTGACTGGACCGAACCCTGTAATCACCTTGGGGCCCCGCCACGATGTGTGTCATTTCGAGCAAGCCGCCTCACACGTCTAGGTACTACTTGCCCGCCTCTCGTCCGCCCGCCGATAAAGAAGCCGCACCTCACCTTACCGGCACTTTAAAACGAATAATGTCCATGATTGATTTTATTTATTTATTTATTTATATATTGTTTATATCGCTTTTATTAATGTCTTATTAAGTATAGTTATATATAAAACCATTCAACAAACTTTTTTTTTACACCGTTTTATAATCTTGAATTCGCGAAATTTAAAATAGTTAATTTAATAGAATTGATCCAATTATTGTAGATTTTTGGTATAGAGAAGCTTTAAAAAAAAGGACAAACTTTATTTATTTTGGCCAACATTGATAATATTTTACTATATTATCATATGAAACGTTACAGATGCGTATCACATAAACTGACGCATGACTACGTAAAAATAGATCGAGTAACTTTCCTGTCAGAAAAGATTATTCAAAAGAACGTTTGACTGTGTCCAAACACATGTTTCACTCTAAGGAAATTGAAACACTCTAAGGAAATTTATCAAAATTCCATAGATGTGATATATATTGTTTCTACTTATCGTATCTGGTCCCGTGTTGTAGTGGTCATTGGACCTGGCTACAGACTTAGAGGACCAGGTTTCGATTCCCGTCTGGTACCTTAGGTATTTATTCCCTAAGAGGAATTATACATGGGTTGACAGGGGTTGGTAAGCCGTGTTTAAGGCCCCTACTGGCTCACACCTCCATATTCACTAACATTTCATTGCTGGTACAATGTGTAGACAACCTCCATATGTGTAACCTATATCACCCTGTGCCACATATGGGCGACCGAACTGTATGTCATGTCCTTTCCAACCAGAAATACCCTACGATAAAAAAAACTGCTACTAATCGTAATAAGAATGTTCTAAATACTTTTTTCAAAAATTCAATAATCAGTGAACCAACCTCAAACGAATAATTTGTTTTTAGAAAAATGAACATAATATATTATTATTTAACATATAAAATATTCCACAGATATTTATTTGAAACAGAACCGTACAATTAAAATTCAAAAACTTTCCCGAATTTTAAAAAATCTCTCATTAGTAAAATATTCTTAATTTGTTGGTAAGAATACAATATTTTTTTTAATACCTGGGGTACGACCATATACTATCTAACGCTAAAATTTTAACCAAACCCATCATACTACTTCAGTTGTAGTACCAGTGATAGAATAACATGGAGACAGTCAGAAATGTAAAACACCCACTTTTTGGGTTGGGGGGGTTGGGGGCCCCACAAAATGTGAAGATTCATCATAATATCTAGAATGAAACTTTACATTATTAAAATAACTTCTTTGTATGAGAAAGTAAAAATTGTGCCGAAATTGGTTTTATGAATAAAAAATAGGTGACCTGACGGTCTAGAGGGTATGAAGTCAGACTTCTGTGCTGAGTGTCCAGGGTTCAATCCTCGGTCCCGGCACAGATTTATCTGATTACCAAACCCTTCCTTCACTTCTGACAAGACGTGTATTAATCACAACTTAGAATGTGGGGAATGCCAGGCCTCCACCGTGGTTCGGATCCCACGTAAAACTGTAGGTCCTCCATTTCATCTCACAATCACCCTACCTACATTAGTGTGTGTTTAACTCGAATGGGTAGTAAGACGCAGTGCTAAGTGATAATATAATGTTTTATTGATTGGACTCCAACTTGATACCTGGGGTTTTCATAAGGTCCCCCTGAGGTGTTTTTGGAATTATATGTCTAACTCTAAATTTGAGGGTAGTTTACTGACGGGAAATAAGATAAAGAAAAATAGATTTTTTCCAAATTTGCTTTGACGATGAGTGTCATTATAAACAAGATAGAAATTCTCATTTTCTCGTGAAAATGAATTTGAAAGTACCTTACATAGGGAAAATATTCCCATTTTTGATCATTTCTCAGCAACTATTTAGAATACGAAATAACTTAACATTGTAAAATTATAGTACAATTAAAGATACAAATATTCTATTTGAAATATGTTTTTATAAATCATATAGTTTTTGAGCTATAAGCAAATATATAATATACTTTTTAATTCAGATCTTTGAAAATGAATTTGATTCTTATTCACTTTGGTGGAGAAAGATGTTTCTGATCTCACAATTTTTCTGTGACAGTGTTCCTAGATCCTAATGCCTTAGAGTATCCAAGTAAGAGTGTATATTATTTCATTTACAATGTATGGTGTAGGTAGTGTTTCTACAAAAATGTATAGACCTATTATTTCGTTTAATAATTCTTAATAGTTTTTAGTAAATGTCTATTTTAAGATAAAAGCAAGAGAAAGCCTGTGCGGTGCACCCTACCATTTATTTTTGTTTAATTTGAATTAGATTCTGATCTGTCACTTGGTCGATTATTGTACTATCCAAAACAGCTCGGTAGTAAAAGTAGTGTATTTATATACATATAATTTTAACACTGCGTCTTATTACTCATTCGGGTTATACGCTTATTTACTAATAACGCTAATGGATTAAGGATGAGGAAGGTCGAATTCAGAGTAAGTGTATCCGTATTTGCTTGGAGAGAGAGTGGGAAACCATTTAGGTGAAGTCACCCTTAGTAAAACCAAGCGTGGTCGAGTTACAATCTTCCCGTAATCGACAGTATATTATGTTGTGAAAATGACGCCTTAAACCATGCGGCCACCCAAAATAAAAGGTTGACCAAACAATTTCAACACTTTCTCTTAGATTACTTTAACATTAGTTCTCAATTATATTTGAAATGTAAAATTAACTTTTTATTTTGAATTCTATAAATGTATTCAAAACGGTGATTGTGGGTTTAGATAAATAGTTTTTTTCTTTCTTTATTAAAAAATATTCCAAAAGTCAGTCAAAGATAAAAGACTGATTTTCTTTGAAAATATGGCGTGTAAAAGAAAATCTTCTGTGGGATGTTGCATATCAACACTATGGTCTATAGTTGGACTTCATACCAGATCAGAGGTATTAAACCTGGAGGTCCACGAAAACATCTTAGAGGGCACACAAAATTAAAATATATATATTATACGTAGTATATGCATAGCTTTCATCATGATTCAACAACTTTGAGGGTACAGAGTTTAAGAGAATGTATATATGGTAGTTCACGAAAAAAAAGGGGGTGTATTACCACTGCTCTAGACTATAGAATACAGACTATACACTATAGTCGGATCACCATAAGAACACTATCCAGTCATTCAACACGTAAAATAACCCGCTTCGGTGGCGTAGTTAGCTAACGCGTTAGTCGTGTTGAGCTTGACTGCCAAGGACGGGGAGATCGTGGTTCAAATATTGGTCGGGTGAACTGGGGGTGTTTTTCCTAAATAGTTTTTCACTCTCCCTCTATGCAAATGGGGGCTCACTTCCTCTCAATTCAATCTCCCTAATTCCTAATCCATTAGCGTAATTAGTACTTAAGCGTATAACCCGAACGTGTAGTAAGACGTGGTGCTAAAAAAAAAACACGTAAAATAATTGACTTCAATGTATTCTTACACCAAAACATGTATGCTAAAGTCATCCCTTTTTATATATTGATTTTGTCATAGATAAGATAAATATAGGTCGATCTCAGTGGTCTTGGAGCAAAAGCTCGCATTACGCACCTCGATGCTCGTGGGTTCAAACCCAGTCGTGGCCGACGGATTTTTCTCGAGTGATAAAACTTTGTATTACAACTTCCTTAGGAGGAAAAGTAAAGCCGTCTGTCCCATGTCGATTGGGGCATGTAAAAGAACCCTGGAAGATATGTGAAAATACTCTTCCCGACAAAATTAGTAGCCCCTCTCATTATCACTCATAGAAATTCAGTGTGTAAGGTAACTGAGAATTGTCAAACTTTCTGAGCACCCTCATATGCGATTTCTACCAGATGGTGCGGGAAGCACTAGCCAGCTGATAGGCTGAGTGTATGCCCCGCTCTAGATTGATATAAATAACATCAAACTAGCCTTTAGGTTGCTGGCATAAGAAGAAGAATTGAAAGCTGTCGTCAATAATGGCTACTATAGGTTTACTTTTTACTCCATTTAAAGGTTCTTAAGGTGATCCTACTATAACTTCTTTTTCTCTTGGCTAGCAAACAATTATTCCATCACTATTCCTTAGTAGACTGGAATCTACCGCCCACTTTCTATTCCTTGGTTTTCCCCACAACAGTGTTGCCACAACTAATTACACTAAACGATAAAAAAAACAGACCTATCTTTATTGGTTATTAAATAAGCACCATTGTGATTTTTTTTAAACATGCATGATATGTTGATGGTTCTTGGAAGGTCGTAATTCGCTTCCCAACAGGGTGTTTCTTATGCAGGGTTTTTCTTCTCCCTATCCTCTTTCCAGACGTTTGTTAATGTTATATACTGGCTTCAATAGAAGGATAAAAATCTTCATTAATAACAAAAATATAAAGTCTAATTTACTCACGTCCTAATTCTATTGCACCAGGAGCTTGAAAGTTATTTGCCGCACTTACAAAAGTACGCCGCCTATCCCTATCTTGAGCTAGTTCTATCCAGTCCACCTCACTACACCCTATCCCTATCTTGAGCTAGTTCTATCCAGTCCACCTCAACTACAACCTATCTCTATCTTGAGCTAGTTCTATCCAGTCCACCTCACTACAACCTATCTTTATCTTGAGCTAGTTCTATCCAGTCCACCTCACTACACCCTATCCCTATCTTGAGCTAGTTCTATCCAGTCCACCTCACTACAACCTATCTCTATCTTGAGCTAGTTCTATCCAGTCCCCATCATTACAGCCTATCTCTTTCAGGTCCATTCTAATATTGTCCTCCCATCTTCCTCTAGGTCTTCCCAATGATATCTTCCCATTGGGTTTGGGTTTGCCAGTCAAAACCTTGATCACGGTTCTAGATTCTCCCAATAGCACTTTATGTCCACCCTCCACCCCCCACATTAATATATTAGGCTTTATTATCCTAACAATGTATTGAGATGAGTACAGGGTGTATAACTCATCATTATGTATCCTTCGCCACTCCCCAGTATCCTTATACCACTTTAGACCAAATATATAAGTACCTTGTTTTGATCAATATTTCTTTTCGTCATGTAAGGTAAGAGGCCACGTTTCACACCCATAGAGACCAACTGGTAAAATTATTTGTTTGTTTATTTTGAGTTTTACATTCCTTGAAAACAAGCGAGATGTTAATAGTTTACTAACCGAACAATTTATAGCCTTTCCCAAGTGTATTTTTTTTACTAATTTCTTATTCTTATAAGGAAAGGCCAGTACTTTGCAGTTTTTGTGGAATTTTTTTTTGGCCAAAATAAATCAAATATTGCTCCCACGCAAACATAGAATTTATTTTTCCTCCCCTTTCTTGAATATCTGTCAAGGGGTGTCCCGGAATTTAATGAAGACTTTTTCTCCCCATTTAAAAAGTTTCTCATCTAATGCCGCAATGCTCATAATGGATATTCAGGAACTGTTGATATCAACACGTGAAGAACGTTAAACGTTTATGCTTGTAGTGAAGCAATATTTTATTTATTTTAGCCAAACAAATGTTTTTCTATAAAAACTGTAAAAAAAAATGATGACCTTTTCTTACGTCCCCTTCTATGCCATCATTTAATTTTAAACAATGTAAAGGAAAGGTTGACATCAAACAGTACAACGCAGCCATTAAGATACGGAGATGATTTAGCTTTAATGGGCAATAGTAAAAAATGTGTTGTAAGGAATGTAGGCATTTTATTCTGGCTAGTGAGAAAATAAGTTTATAAGTGAACGTAAATAATAAAGTAAGTAGCTAAGTATGCTATAAACACAATATTTAATTGCCCTTAACTTAATATAGGCCTACATATAAAGTAACGAGTAGAATGTAATGCTATTAACACCTGATATGGGTGACTGCTGTTCACACATAATAATCTATACATATTTTAACAAATATTTGTGAACACTATTTCTATTCCTCTGTCTAAATGCCAGTTTTGACAATAAAGATTAAATTGTCATGACGTTTTATGTTTTATTTAAAGGATTATCAACTCTATATGAATGGGAGAATCATTTGCCCAAATTTTGTCAGGGAACTTTGACATGTAAGTAGAGTTATTCACGCAGGAATTCAAGTGGTTTTTAAGTAAACTTAAGTTAGGATATCTCAGGAATTTGTAGGTAAGGCCTGATACGTAATATAAAAACAAAACTAAATATGTATTTTAATTTAAAAGATAAATATATGATGTTTCATGTTAAACAATCATTTGAAAAATATAAGCTTATTTAAATATTAATACGTATATGTATGTTGGACGTATTTATTATTATTAAGTGTTTATTTTGGACTTTATATACAAGAAATAATATTCATGATCAAGGGTTACCCTTTCATTATCTTTATAAATATGGTAGAACAGCTTAGTACAAAAATAGTACACGGACAGATAAAATACCTCAATTCTTAAGCGCCTTTAAAGAGATGTCAAGCCACCTGCTCTACATTGAGGCCAAGCGGGTCACATAGCATTATAAGTAGTGTTAGGCCATGAGTATAAATACTAACGCGTTTGTGTCATTTATAAGCTTAGAACATGTGTTATTTTTTAAATGTATTTCCCATTTTTGCGTTTTACTACACGTTCGGGGTGTACGCATATATAATGTGTTAGAGGAAGTGTGAATCAAGATGAAGTGCACCTACATTGGCAGGATAGAGGGGAGGGATAGAGTAGAAAAGAATGTAGGAAAAACTACCATCAGTACATCCAGCCGGGATTCTAACCCCAATCACCCCGTCATCATCAGTCAAGTTTATTACGAGTGTAAGGCTTCATTTCATTTGATTACTGCAGTGGGACCAATTAATATAAATTATCATATAGCTAAGGGATTTTAAGTTACAGTATATATCAGCAAATTATTTAAATTAATGAAATGTACAAATAAAATTAATTTTTACCAGGAATTAAACCTAGCATTACACATATAACTCTAGCACTATAATTTGTGTTATCTGTATACAAATAAACACTATGTTATTATTGTATAGTCTTAATCTACTGGGATTCGAACCTAGTTATTTCCTAAACTTGTAGTTGATATTTCTAATCGATTGGTCAACGGGACAAATATTGTTAGTTAATTTATTTAATAGCTAAGCTAAAAATTAGATTACATTTTGATCTTAAAAATAAAAATTAATTTGATTCTATTTGCACTAGAGCGTCGATAATTCGGACATTAAGAATCCAGACCACCAATAAAAATATTATTTATAAAAATAACAACATTGTTACATTATCAGAGACATGGGTGACAAAAGAGATAACGCATCTCAATCCTTGTTTGGAAAAATTGAGCCTTTTTCGTTGTTAGATTTTTGCCTTATTATAATCCTTCAGGATTTGTGATATTTATCAACAACAACAAAATATATTTTCTAGTTCGTTATTTAAATAAAATGAAAATGTTACTACCACAACACCGAACTCTCATAAGTATTCTATACATGTGGTTTTTTTTTCTATAAGTACTGTATTTTTTCTAAATCCAGAAAAGTCGATAGTCTGGACTGGGTCGAACCTAAATCTCCCCGTCATTGGCAGTCTAGTCTACAGCGAGAGTAGCGCGTTAGATCATGCAACCACAGAGCGGTACTTCAACTTTTAATTATACACATTTATCATGTATATTTTAATTTATATAAATCTATAACAACCAATAAATTAAAAAATAGAGGGTGAGTATTGTGGTTTTCACGTTTGACTCTTCTCGGAAGGCCTAGGTTCAATTCTGTCCTTGTGCTTTGATGTTGTTTCCATGTATAAAGTTTAGAACTTNTGACACCAACATATGAAACATTAATAGCATCAAATAAACTATAATGCGAAATATATTTATTACCTATAGACTATATATGCTTGGCTGTTGCTTGGTGATCGTAACTAGCAATACATGTTCTTGCTGGCTATATATTTGATGGGTAGTCTAAGAGTAATAACTCTATAAGAGATTGCACACAACTTCGAAATGGTGGGTGACTAATTGAAATATATTGATTTAAAATATCTTATCGGTTTTTAAGTAAGATACAAAATAAATTAAATAAATACCTATCACATAACAAATAAAATAGCATATACGAAAATGTGCTGAAATACCCAATTTTTAAATGTTCAGGAATTAAAGCACAGTTATTTAACTTTTTCTCGAAATTTTTGAAATTATAGCATATCTGTCCCGACAATAGGGTCTGCAATAGGGAAATACTTTTTCTTAAGGGAATCCCCACGGAATTCCGTAATCCCGTACACCCCTAATATTTAAATAAACACACACTCAAATATTATACCTTCCTTTTGAATATTTGGGTTTGGGTAAATTGATCCATTGGGCTCGATGCCACATTTTGTCCTTTACAACTAAGAAAATGAATTGTTTGTCTTTCATAATTCTAACAACATATCTCTACGACAAGATGGTGGTGACAGAACACCTACATTGACATATGGGAGTGTACCGAGTTGACTTTCTTGATTCATGAACACATTTATCAGTAACTATACAAGCCTCCTCAAACACTGTTGTCCTTAGATTAAAAATGGTATAGGAAACATATTTAAGGTAAGGATGTAGGGACGCGGCAAATGGCCAGGGTTTTGTTTGGTAGTTTTTGTAGCAACACTTTTTTTGGTCAAAAGAAATTGAATATTGCTCCAATATAAAAAAATAGTTTAATTTTCTGCACACGGTGATATCAACAGTTCTTGAATATTTTTCAATGGTGTCCTTGAATTTAATGACAACTTTTTTTCTTCATTTAAAAGGTTTATCATCTAATTCCACTATGCTTATGACAGATATTCAAAAACTGTTGATATCACCATGATAAGAATGGGTTTTCTTATCACCGTGTCTTACTAACCGTTCGGGATATATGGTGAAGAAAATAATTAAACTCTGTGTTTGTACTGAAGCAATATTTTATTATTTTTGGTCCAAAAATGTTTGTCTATCAAAACCTCAAAAACAATTAATTTTTCCCACTTCCACCACACCCCCTATCCCCCACACCCTTGAAGAGAATAACAATCGTACCCTATCGATGGGCACGCAGACTAGATGTAAGATTTGTCTATTTTAGTTCACCGATGACGGGAGGGTTGGAGTTTGAATGTCGGCTAGGTGTACCGAGCGCATTTACCCCCACCCCCCTTAAATAATTTTATATTCTCTCTCCATGCGAATTCTGGTACATTTGTTTTAAATTATAGGGTGACCTGGTGGTCTAGGGGTAAGGTGCTGGACTTCTGTGCTGGGGTCCGGGGTTCAATCCTCGGTCCCGGCACAGATCTAGCTGATTACCAAACCCTTACTTTACCTCGGACAAGACGTGAATTAATCACAACTTGTGAATGTGTGGAATACCAGGCCTCCACCGTGGTTCGAATCCCACGTTAAGCTGTAGGTCCTCCATTTGATCTCACAATCACCCTACCATTATACATTAGCGTAAGTGCGTATAGCCCGAACGGGTAGTAAGACGCGGTGCTAATAATAATAATTATTATTATTTTAAATTATATCTTATATAGTTGTACCCCGCTAATGTAGTTAAACAAAGCTTGGCCATATGGTTAGTAAAATGCCGTGTAGAACTATTATACTACTTCTAAGGTAGGTTAAAATATTACCGTTTACATTGTCTTTAATTTTGTTTTCCTAGCTAACAGCATTAGCACTCAGGAATATCTTATAGTGAATTCAAAATAGCTCGTATGTGCTGTTTCACACTACGCGACGACTAAAATAATGTGATAGCTCAAGGATTCAAACTAGAACTTTGATAGGTATTTGCTACAAAACTTAAATTCTTAAGCAAATTTTCTACCCTCTTTTTACATATCAAGTCAAAAACTAATTATTTTTCAGATTTCTTTGTGCCTTAAAGAATATGTTTATACCACCAGTGAATTAAAAAATTTCTAAATAATATTTCTACTTAAATAGGATACAGTTTTCGTAATGTTGTACTGATTTTATTTATGTCCACAGAAAATAAAACAATATTAAAAAATATCCTATTTAAATAACCGAAATACTCTAAAAGTATTTAAACATTGTTATATATTTTTAAAATACACAATATTTTTTAAGACAGTTGAATGAGCTCAGTCATCTATACAACATTTTTACATAAATTATGAGTGACCATATATTTTACTTCTCCTTAATTTATTCCCTTTCTTCCTGGAAAAATGTAAAATGCATTTTCCTGTAGTAGCAATTAGCACTTCGCAGTCCCTCCTATGGAGTTACTGCATTGTTGAAGTTGTATATTCTCATGTAATGCTCACTGAATGGACCACCCAAAAGAGACGTACCCCCTCAGCACTATTGTGTCCTAACTATAAAACTAAAAGCACTTGGAATACCTACTTGTTTAGATGTCCATTACCAAATTTTCCAGGTAGGTTGTGCTATTGTTTAGGTAACTGGGAACGGCCATGTAATAAACCATTATAACCTTTAGTAAGAACTTCCTGTAACTTTTTATGGTGTGGAATTTCACAAATTTATTGATCACTAAAACCCTACTATAAACATCCATCTTTTCTTCAAAAGGTGAAAGTATTTTGGTCTTGATGTATACCTGTGAGCAAAACGAAGGTGAGTGAAAATAGCTATTTTATTTTAAGACCTTTTCATAAGCATAATAATAATATTGTATGTATTTATTTATTGATACTCTACAAATTTTAGCTAATAGCCGGTCTCACAGTTTGAGAGTTAATATTATAAGAGGTTGAGTAGTATAAACATTGAAACTTAATGTTAAAACTTATTTCAAATAACCTACTATTTTTGTTACAATTTTTTTTATAAAAACTATATGCTTCATTTTAAAAATGCCTCTTAACCAGAAAATGGATTCTTCCCAACTTATTCTGACATTATTGACAGATTTTAAATTATTAAATTCTTACCATTTCTTATAATTTTAAATACCGGCCTCTTGGTATAGTTTACAACGCCCTTGGTTACCGATCTAGAGTTCCCGGGTTCTCTTGCCGGTGGTGTCATAGTTATATCTTCCGAAAGGTGAATTATCCCAACGGTCACCAGGGTCTAATTGATTAGGCTTAAGTTAGGTTTAAGATTTCCACTGGCTGCACACCCTCATAATCACTATCATCACAACGTTTAATTGCTGGTCTGGCGTGTAGACAACCCACAAGTAACCTCCTGGTCAATGTTCTGTTACTAAAGAGTGGCTAAAACTCCACATACAGAGGCGACCGAACCACTGTAGATACTGAATCTCCCACGGTAAATATCTCATACGCTAAAATAATAACAAAAAATATTACGTCGATTTTTCACACCGCGTATTACTAACCGTTCGGGCTATACGCCTAGGTACTAATTATACTAATCTGTTAGCGATTAGAAAGGTTAAATTTAGAGGAGGTGTACCCACGTTTGTGAATTGGTGGTCTAGGGGTGAAATGTCAGACTTCTGTGCTGGGGGTACGAGGTTCAATCCTTGGTCCCGGCACAGATTTATCTGATTGCCAAACCCTTCCTTCACCTCTGACAAGACGTGTATTAATCACATCAGGGGAATGCCAGGCCTCCACCGTGGTTCGGATTCCACGTTAAACTGTAGGTCCTCCATTTCATCTCACAATCACCCTACAATTGCATATTAGCGTAAGTGCGTTTAACCCGAACGGGTAGTAAGATGTGGTGCTAATAATAATGAACCCACATTTGCATGGAAGGAGAGTGGAAATCTATTTAAGAATAACTACCCTCAATACACCCGACCTAAATTCGAAACTCAATCTCACCGTCATTATCAGTCTGTTATATTGTAGCGCGCTAGCCCATCCGGCCACCAAAGTGGATCGTACGCAATATTAGTTATGCATTGCATATGAATATAAACACAGCCCAATAATTTAGACCCGCATTGCACAGTTGGCAATTACGTTAGGCTTCGAATTCCAGTTGAATACTCTCTATATGTTTTACCTTAATGCAATTTTTACTGTACTTTAAACATCATATTTTAAAGTTAATGTTGGTGCATTTCTCTATTCAATTCTATTCTCGACTACCTTTGAGATTAAGTTTTGAGTATAGCTTGTGCTAAACGTATAGCTTTTTTTTAAAATGAGTGTCCCAAAGTTTTGAAATAAAAGAGTTACCCGCTTCGGTGGCCACGTGGTCTAACGCGCTACTCTCGCACTAGACTAGACTGTCAATGATGGAGAGATCGGAGTTCGAATCTCGGTCAAGTGTAATAAGAATGTTTTTTACCAAATGGGTTTCCACTCGACCTCCTAGAAAACGCAGGTACTCTTCCTCTAAATATAGCCTTCCTAATCCCTAAAACCATTAGTGTAATTAGTACATAAGATTATAATCAGAATGGGCTGTAGGACGTGGTGCTAAAAAACCAATTAATTTGGGATTTGAAGTAAGCGCTAATTAATGTCAGTATGTGTGTAGTTTTTCTAGATAAAAACCTTTTTAGTCAAAATAAATAATAAATTTGAGTTAAAATATTTTTAATTTTAATGGTAGGGCTTTTTAAAAACTTATAATGATAAGGTATTTAGTTTTTGAAACAATTTTAGATATCAAAGATTAAACTATTTATTTATATAAGGTATTCTCAAGGCTATTTTCTTGGGAAAATGAGAGTTTCCAATTTTTTTGTAATGTTGAACAGGCCTAGATACTAAATTTAATCAAAGTAGTTGGAGAGAGTTTTGAGAAAATCGATTCTTTCTATTTTTTGCTCACAAGTAATTCTAAAAACTCATCAGGGCAGCCCTATGTAAACTTTAAATACTAAGTTTTAATTTTCAGCTCAATCACTAAAATTGTTTTGGCTTTAGCCTGAATAATAGACGGACATACAGACGACATCACGAAAACAACTTTTTCGGTTTAGTGGGGTTATTAAACGTCAACATTTATCAAAATATCGATTCTGTTGTTTTTTTTACGATCACAATATTTCTCTTTTAGAGAGGTTGAGGGAAAGTAAAAACTTAGATTATTCTATACTTGAGAACCTTTCTGAAGTTTCACGTGAATTATGAGAATGTACTTCTAAATTTTCTATCATTAATAAGAGAAAGCAGGAAGAGATGAATTTAAGAGCGTTCATCACAGCAGACCCAACTCGGCTCCCGGCTCACGCGAGGTATTATGGGAGTAAATGGAAAAGAAAATACCTACGATATGTCCGAAATGTGTGCAGTACATTCGTATTTGAGTGATTACTCGACATTTTCCGCGGTGACGATGGGGGACAAAGTTTCTTGTTAATAACTACAGTATGTCCCTGTTATGACAGAATGAAGATTTGTGCACGGTACTTATCTGTGAAGACATTATAAAATAGTGAAGACATTATAAAATGGTCAAAAAACGGCCTTTTAGATGCAGTTTTTATCCAAATATATTTTAATATTTCAACAAGGTTCAGTATTAGGAACTTCTATTAACTCTTTATCTCCATTAATGTTTAATCAGAAATGATCCACGTGCAATAGTGTTGATGTAAACTTACTATTTCTAGTCGACTGTATCACAGAGTTGATTGGGATAATGATACACGCTCTTAAAGAAATCAAAAGAAATGTAAAATAAAAATAAAAATCATAATTTAATTGCAGAATATTATTCGAAACCAACCTTGCCTCGAGCAAAGTCTCAAAATGTTTTTAAATTATAAAACGGTGTGGAAATAGCTGGTCGATGTTTACGATAAAAGCAGACACACATACCTATCAACCTTATTGGTATTTGATATAGTGTTTTGTTTAATATGGGAGCACATAATTGCATCTCACTAATTATACAGGATCTGCCAATCAAGAATGCCTTTTATTATAAAGTATAAACAACTTGAGGCTGCTAATATCTTTTTAACGTTATGAAAACAAAACAAAAAAATTAAGAAGGAATCGTCTAGGAACGATTTCTTTTATGGGAAACGAAGCGGTAAATTTATGTACACGGAGCTATTCAAATTACGTCTTGGCTCCAAGTATTCTTTTATCGTCAATTTTGATGCGAAAACAAGTTTATCAGTAGAAAGGTCACGTAATAAATGAGTAGTGTGTAAATCAATTTCACTCAGCGGTGAAGACCTAAGTGCTAGTGTAATGTCTATGTAAGTGTAGTTGTAACACTTCAATTCAATAGTGGAATAAACGCCATTACGTCCAAAACTTTCGAACATTTTTTTACTACCTTCATTTAAATATCGTAGAGCTAAGATAATGCACAAAGATACATTCAATTACTTTTTGATATATTTCATTAAGTCCCTAAGAAAAAAGGGATCGGTATGACTTATAAATAAATTTTAAGATTTAGTAAGGTGGAAGTGTAGGGCAGCTTTTATGTCAAAACGGTTTTTTTGTTGTTAAAAGAAATATTATTATTATCACCGCGTCTTACTACCCGTTCGGGTTATACGCACTTCCGCTAATGTGTAATGGTAGGGTGATTGTGAGATGAAAATTGAGGACCTACAGTTTAACGTGGGATCCGAACCACGGTGGAGGCTTGGCATTCCCCACATTCACAAGTTGTGATTAATACACGGCTTGTCAGAGGTGAAGGAAGGGTTTAGCAATCATATAAATCTATGCTGAAACCGAGGATTGAACCCCGGACCACCAGCACTGAAGTCATACACCTTACCCCTAGACTCCCAACTCACCGTCAAAATAAATAAAATACTTCTCCAGTAGAAACTTAATGTTTAATTTTATTCTCATGGTGAAATCAACACGGTTGTTAAATATATGTTAAGGGTGTACTGGAATTTAATGACAACTTTTTCTTTTAATTCAAAAAGTTTATCATCTAACGCAGCTATGCTCACGACATTTATTCAACACGTGTTGATATCACAAAGCGGAGAAAATTAAATTATGTTTCTACTAGAGCAATATTTTATTTATTTTGGTAAAAAAAAGTTTTGCTATACAAACTGTATATATATATATAAAGACAAGGGCCAAGAGTAGTTATATATATATATAAATTTTAATATGTATTAAAAATATATATAAAAATAATTTTACTACCCTTGGCCTACTATGTGTGTGTATATGTATATAGTAGTTTAATATGTATTATATATGTAAATAGTTTTACTACTCTTAGCCCTTGTATTTTAAGGTAGACTTTGTACAAAATAATAATAATATATTTATCTAATTACCTAGTTAGCTCCATAAAGCCCCCTCCCGCCCCCGGAGATTAAGATGTATAAAAGGTGGCCTGGCGGTCTAGGGGGTAAGGTGTCAGATTTCTATGCTGGCAGCCGGGGTTCAATCCTCGGTCCCGGCAAAGATTTATCTGTTTACCAAACCTTTCCTTCACCTCTGACAAGACATCTTGTGAATGTGAGGAATGCCAGGCCTCCACCTTGGTTCGGATTCCACGTTAAACTGTAGGTCACGTAAGTGCATACAACCCGAACGGGTAGTAAGACGCGGTGCTAATAATAATAATAATAATAATAATAATAATAATAATAATAATATGTATAAAGCGTGACAGGGCTACATCGTTCGTAGCCCAGTAGTGTAAAAAATATTCAGTACTAATGTAACGTTGTCCAGGGGACGCCCGAATGTACTAATCGTACATCCTTTCCGTGGAGGCTCTTTCAATGTCCCGATGAGATGAAATGAGGGTGATTTATGGTAAGTATGAGGGTGATAGTGTGTACATTCGGGCGTCCCCTGGACAACGGTACATTAGTACTTGATAATATTTCCACTAATGGGCTACGAATGATGTATCCCAGACACAAAATATTACTTCGACTAACCATGATAATTTCGGTCCCACTCGGATATTATTTGAAAGTTCTTGATACATTTATGATTTTAGAAGGCTCTGAAATCGACTCTTAAATACTTTAAAGTTTGCTTACGTGATCGATTGAAAACGTCCGTGAGATCAAACAGTTTCCAACCCCTGTAATGTAAAAAATAAAGGGGTGGTTTTTAATACGTGTTTGACATGTTGTCAAGTTAGGCAGTTGTTGTTTTTTCTCTGTGTGCTTTCTATACAAATCTAAGCGCGCTTTTGATCTGTATTGGTGAGTTGCGGTCCGGGTTTTTGATAGACACGTACAAATTGCGGCCCACTCACTTGATAGAGAGGTATGAGTTGCGTCCACCTAATTAGCAGTGAGCTTTCTATCATGCTGTCGTAAATTTCAGATAAAAATTATCATCGTCTCATGTTGACATCTCTCGTAATATTCAAAATTCCTCAGTTCTTGTCGTTCAAAAGTTTTGGTAAAAATTTGAAGGTGTGTTAGGATAGGATAGCTTAGGTTAGGTTAGGTTAGGTTAACAGCTCGGGTCGCAATTCGTACGTGGCTCTGAACATGTGTGGCTGCAACTCACCTGCAGCCCTTTTGATCCCCATCTTCCTGCGGTTTTGATATGAAGTTTCTTTCTCTTGTGCGCTTTATATGTTATCCGCTTACAAAAGCACCGACCACATAAACAATAAACGGCATCTCTTTGGTGGTCATAGATTGGATGCACGACGGCACTCACAGAACCCATAACGGTGGGCACGCAGGCATAGGCGTGATTCTCCTTTAGTCTGGTATTTCGGTGATGGTAAGGCAGGTGTTCGAATCTCAGAGGGGTGAACTGAGTTGTTTTGTTTCTAAATGGTTTTTCCACTTTACTTCTGCGTTAATTAGGGTATATTCCCTCCTTTCAATTATACCTATCCCAATTATTATTATAGATAGTTTGAATGGGTAGTAAGACACATACTAAAAGCAGAGAACTAAAACAAAAAAATAGTCTGGGGTAGGTTTTTTTTTTCTTGAATCGACTGATATTAAATCGCTAATAACCACCGCACTGGCGCTAAATTTCCCTAATAAAAACGACAGGGGATTAAAACGATACCCCTTCCCTCCGATATTCTAGCTCCCCGTCCCTAGAAAAGCACGCATGCGCGTTGAGCAGTTTCTACCACCGAGGCTGGCTGGTGTGTTAAGGGAGGTGTAGCCTAGCCAGTAATAATTGGTAAGGTAGTGATTTCGAGTTTTCGGCGTGATTGCGGCTCGTAGCCTGCCTGCCTGGGCAGAAGGTGTGCGGCAGGCTATTAAGGGGGCGGGGCGGGCCCGCATCTGGAATTTCTGTCTGACGTCACAATGGACCTCACACATCGGACTAGGCCTAGAAGAGAGAGAGAGAGAGAGAGAAAGCGATGAAAGGAGAAAGAGACAGATATGAGCTGAGGCTAACAGTAACGGTTGATCAAGATTACAGTCCAATGTTTATAGGAAGAACCTTATCACCCACTTCGGTGGCTACATAGTCTAAGGCGTCTAATTCTCAATAGACTAGACCCCCGATGACGGGGAGATCTGGGTTTGAATCCCGGCCGGGTGTACGTAGGGTGTTTTTTCTAAATGGTTTTCCACTCTCCCTCCACGCCAATGCAGATACACTTTCTATAAATATAACCTTCTTAATTCCTAAAAAAAAAGGTTAAATTAATTAGTGCCTAAGCGTATATACCGAATGGGTAGTAATATGTAGTGCTAATATATATATATATATNTAATTAATTATTATTTTTTAATTATATATATAATTAAATTCTGATTACAATAGCATATTAATTTTACTATGTATATTTAAGGGGGCTGGCGTGGATCTAATGCACAATGCCTATCTCAAATCAAGGTTTGTGAATATCATTATTTAATCGGCTTTCCCATCGTCAAGGCTTATTTCTCAAATAGTCGTTTTAACAAATTTAATAACTCTTAAAATCTCGTAATAGTGCCATTCACCAAGTAAAATAAAAAACTTCTTCTTGAAATAAAAGATGAACCATTCTCATTACCTACTTTTATTTTATTATGTATGAAGATACAATTTTAAAGGTCAAAACCACTTTTATTTATTAGCTACTTAATGTAGCCAGTCGCACCTGAACATAACAGGTTAAACGAAAACTTATTATGAATACCTAAGTAACACTTAACGTTGGTAAGAGTAAAGTGAAGTAATTTGTTTTCTATTAAATTTATTCTGCTGGAATTATCTTGGCTTTATGCATCAATCATGCGATTGTAATAATAGTATTTCAGGTCTTACTACCTGTCCAGACAATCCATATCTACAATATGTTTGGAAACTCATAGCCCAAACCACATATATAAGTAGTTTAGTATGGTCAGATAGAACAGGACGCTGACTGGCCGCTATAAATAACTCTGGTTTGTGATTGGCTGTTATAAATAGCCCAGACTCGGTACAGTGTTGCCACTCCACCTCACGACCCCCTTTACACATCCGTAATTTATTACCCGAACAGTTCTTTCCTGACTTTTTATGTGTGCTTATTAGTTTTTAATGTGTGATCCAGGGTTTTGGGTGTGCACTCCTCATGATTGTGTGCCCCTATCGGAGGGAAGTTTTTTTATTTATTGGTAGGGTGAGCAAGTGGTCTCGGTCGTTGGGAACTCCTCCCGCAACGTGTCAGCCAATGAGGGCTGGGAAGCATCCTCTCTTGACGAATGCCAAATATAAAGTGATGTCTTGCTGTGATTTTACACATCCATGGACCCACTCGTTGGTGAATATACTAAACATGTTCAAACAGGAAAATACCTGCTGGCACTGGTTCAATACAGCGCTGTGATTTTCCACTCCACATCCGCGAGAAATTTACCGTTATTCCCCAGGGGCCCCATGTAATGCTCGGTGACTAAACATGTACACACAGAAAAATACGGGCTAGCACTGGCTCAGTAGGGGGGTCTCTCAGTGGCGTGTCATTTATTTCACCCTGTCCACTAAGACCATGCCCCTGACCCACTAGCCAGCCCTGCATCGTTATACAGGGGGAGGGCCACCACATCATAATTTTTATTACCCCCCTCCTCCCAAAGTATCCTACCCACTAGCCAGGGCTCAAGAGTTTAGCCCAATGGGGCATTTGATTTTTATGTGTGCTCATTAGATTTTAAAGTGTGCCCCCAGCTTCATTAGATTTAATGTGTGCCCCAAGGTTTTGGGTGGGAGTGTGCAGTCTCGGGCACTCCTCATTATTGTGTGTCCCTGTGGGTAGGGTAGTTTTTTTTATTGATAGGGGGAGCGTGCAGTCTAGGGTATCGGGCACTCCTCCTGCGACGTGTCGGCAATTCTGTTTAGTCTAGACAGTAGGGGCAAAGGATCCAACCCGGGACATTGCCCACCCCATGAGGCAAGGACCATAACTAAACAGCCAGTGTTTGGGGTTCGCCCCTTTGAATCCACAGACTGAGAGCAGTGGAGCACATAATGTTGTCAATTTGGAGCCTGATTACTAATGTGTAAAGAAACTATTGAGACCACAATCTTGGCAGGAGGATATCAACACGTGACAGTATCACGCCTTGGCAGTAGGGCGCACAGATAATTGAATCGACCCCTCTACAAGTTCGAAGAGAACATTTACAGCTATTTTCCCGGGGCCCCAGGTCATTCATTACTCAGTGATGATTATATTAAACATGTTCAATCAGGAAAATACTGGCTATCTCACTAATTATCATGCAACATATACATCCTGAAGACATGGATCTTTGTGGTAATGTTACCATCATACACCTGGTTAAGTCAGCACAAAAATGTAGCGTCAAACACAGGTACAGTTGGCACAAAAATAGTAGCCCCAACGCCCAACCTCCACCGCCATAATTAGATGAGTTACACGCACCCTTTCTAACTAAACGTCTATATATTAATTATGATAGTGTGGTATGGATGATTAAAAATGTTCCCGGATTTTACCTGTAGAGTGGTACACTCTTATTCAATCATTTTAACGTATTATGTTTGAAAGAGGGAAAGGACATAATTATCTGCTGGAAGAACGCACAGGAGTTTTGTATGTCCTGAGGATGGCGCCAACGATGTGCTGAAACATGTAGAGATTTTTGGCCGATCTACCCTCAGCAAACTAAGGAACAAGGGTATTCAACACCAGATAAGAATAGAATTCAATTTTGTTAGTGTCAATTGCTTTATCTAATACATCTCCTTCTCTAATTCATAATATTTTCTGTTATAACCTCTCTACATTTGTTCTTATATGTCTTATTTAGTTTTTTGACTTTAACTAATTTGTTATCACTATATGAATTTTAATATGTTATCTATATATGTGACTTAGACTCACACTTTTAATGTGTTATGTAACCTTTTTAGGCATTCTTGAGAGACATTTAGTGTGATTTTCTTAAAATTGTTTATTGATCTCGGATTTGCTACATATTATATCATTGTTTATATCTTACCTATTGTTCTTTTTGACTTTTATGAATTCCAATTTTTTTGTTAATTTTTTTATTAACTTTTATTAATTTTAATTCACATTGAATTCTATTATTACGATTGTTAAATAATGATGATTTGCACTGACCCAAGAAATTGTTAGGATAATTAAGTCTCGTAGATTACGGTAGACTAGACATTCAACGAGCATGGAAAAATCTAGAACCATGTTCAAGGTACCGACTGGCAAATCCAATGAGAAGAGACCATTGGGAAGACCTAGACACAGATGGAAAGATAACATTAGAATGGACCTGAAAGAGATTGAGTGTAATGAATTGGACTGGGCAGAACTATATCAAGATAAGGATAAGGTGTACTGAGGTGGACTGGATAGAACTAGCTCAAGGTAGGGATAAGTGGCGTACTTTTGTAAGTGCGGCAACAAACTTTCGTGTTCCTAACGCTATAGTGTAAATAAGAAATAACCTCTTCAGTCATGTTTGTGTCTATTATAACATACTATTTTATTGTGTATTCAAGTGGGTGCAAGACTAATTGTGGATCTAGTGGCTTCTTTTCCTCGTCAGGTATGCGTGCACAGCTTTCCTCGTTGTGAGGCATCGACGTCATAATTAACGGGAAATAGGCAATTAGTCAAGTACTGCTATTGCATGAGTTTGAGAGCCGCCAGCCACCATTCCGTGTGAATGTAATTTACGTGTCATTAAAAAAAACCTGGTGCTAGTTTCAAAAATCACCGGATGGGTTAGACTGCGTGTTTAATTCCTGACCCGGGTCCGAAAAACCGGGATTCAATTGCAACCAGATGAATTAATATTGTGTTTTGTATATGCACAATACATACATATTTACAAACATACATATATATATACATATATACATATATACATAAACACATACACACATACATACATACACACACACACAGACAGACACATACACACATATACATACATGCATACATACATACATACATACATACATACATACATACATACATACATACATACATACACACATACATACATACATAATACATACATACATACATACATACATACATACATACATACATACATACATACATACATACATACATACATACATACATACATGTAGTAAGAAACCACGTTTCACACCCATTTCAAACAATCAGTAAAATTATATATTTTTTTATATTCTGAGTTTTACATTCTTTGAAAGTTGGCGAGATTTCAACAACTTACTGGCCAAGCGATAGCATGAATTTTCTGACTGTATTATTTTCCTAATTTCCAATCTAGTAAGCTTATCGTTATTGCTAATTAAATCGGTTCCTAAATATTTAAGCTCATAAACCCTGTCCAATTTTATGTGGTTCTCAAAAATCTCTGAATTACTGGCCCCAATCTGTGTTCTCTGTCTGATCATATACTTATCTGCATATCCTGCATTGTACCGTTTAATGTCAACTCTTTCCTTCTTGCTGGCACTACCCTAATAGCATATATGCTAAGGTTAGGTTAGAATTAATAGAGAAAGTGCATTAAAGTATCTAATATGTAATTAGTGACAAACAACGCGTAGCTTGCCACGGATATCAGTAAAACATACCTCAATTAGAGTGAAATTTAGTCACCGAATTTAAAAAAAAACACCCATAGCGAATGCTATTTTTCTCAATAACTTACACATCAGGCTAGCAAAAAAAAAGTAACCATCATTTCGTTTATAAAATTAAATATCCCTGTATTTTTACAATATTCAAAAGTTAATTTTAGTGCTTGATTTACTAGTATTTTTTACATCATCCCCATTAAAATTACGAACGCAGGCCACAAAGCCAAACCTCGAGTGAACAAAGGTGATATGGCTAAACCTCTGGACAGGTTACATTAGACGCCACTAAGTGATAGGGCCAATTTATAACGGCTTGTCTACAACATGCCGTACCCCCTTGTCAGAGTTTTGAGTCGGAAGGAATGAACATTGTCGGTTTTTTTCAGTTAAAATGAATATTTATTTAATCTATTAAAATAGTTATTGTAAATAAAGATAAATATATATATTGCATTTTTAAAATTTATAATAAACATATAATATAAATATCAAAAAACATTTTTAAATTATTTGCAAACATGAATATTACTTGGATTTTGTAATCATATTCCAAGCTGGTGTATGTATACACATTGCCTAGATTCTTTCTTCGTGATAGTTTTGTGGAAGCTTAAACTGTTACGAAAATGAATTTTGATTGAGTCTGTCAGGCAATATTCACCTTTTTATGACAAAAAAATATCCTCTTTAGTCTTTAAAAAGACGAGTCTAAGAAGACCCTACAATGAACCCAAATCACTCAAACTTCTCAGTGAAAAAGCAAATCTTGGGCACGTATTTTAAAGCCAGTTTTTGGCGATGGGTGGTAATATTTTAAAAATGTATTTGTCTTGGCACGACCAAAACTATTTATCTATCTAAATGATTATTTCAAAGTTAAAAATTGAGAACAGTGCTTCTTATAGTTACATAAATTGAAACAGTCCGGTCTATTTTCTTTGTTTTTAGTGCTTATGTTTTCTTAATTCTTATTGGTTGAAATTATGGGTTACTACAATACATTGTAGACAGTCAATTTTTTATAGCACGCCACTTCTCGACTACTACCCATACTCCTACTGCGACAGGTTGTATTATTATTATTAGCACCGCGTCTTACTACCCGTTCGGGTTATACGCACTTACGCTAATGTGTAATGGTAGGGTGATTGTGAGTGATTGTGAGATGAAATGGAGGACCTACAGTTTAACGTGGAATCCGAACCACGGTGGAGACCTGGCATTCCTCACATTCACTAAACAATTCGAAATTTTGAGTGTAGGTCTTATACTCAACGAATTTGGTGACTCCTGGTCTAAACGTTAATATAAAGGGAGAACAAATAAAACCAAAGTTTGAAATATTTCTGAAACACAACGTTATAAACCGGATGTTAAGGTCATTGTCATTTGACATTAAAGTTTGCTAGGGAATAGCTAAAACCCTGTGAGTTTTAGGAGTGATTTATTTTAACCGCTTCGGTGGCCGCATGGCTTAAAGGAGTTACTTTCGCTTTAGGCTAGACTGCCGATGACGGGAAGATCAGAGTTCGATCAAGGTCGGGTGCGCTGATGCTGTTTTTTTCCCTAAATGGTTTTTCTACTCTCCTTTTACGTAAATGTGGGTACATTTCCTATAAATATGTAGCCTCTCTAATGGATAGTAAGACGTGATACTAAAAAAAGTATTGATTTTAACCTAAGGTGACAGTAGCTTGTTTGTTTGCCTTCATAAGGAAATAAATAATATTCTCGTTTCTAAAAACGACAAAATATGAACTCTGCATAATCAACCTAGGTTATAAGTTAAAATGTATACACACATACATATTACATCTACTACAGTAGACCCATGGCTTCTTTGGTGCTGACTGATAGCTAACAGCTGACTTCTTACAGTCAACATTTAGGTATGTATCTAAATTTTGTCTGTCAGAAGTGACAGCTGCTAAACACATGTTTTTGCAGATCATATGGTTTGAAGTAGGGATACATAATTTGGTCTGGTAACTTTTCAAAGCTTTTAACTGTCAGCTGTGAGCTGTCAGTCAGCACCAAAGAAGCCATGGGGCTACTGTATATATCATATGTTTAATATATTTTAAATTAATCTTTGTATGAAACTTGTCGTAAAGTGTTTATTGTATTGAAAACTAGATTTATAAGCTATATGCTCAATCCCAAAATACAGCCTCTTGTACTGAGTGACATCGAATAGGCAATGATCACGCAAGTATGCTTACAGAAGGAGAGTGGCGGGGATAGATATAAAGAGAGAGTCAAATCAGTCGCCGTAGCGGATCGGCGCAGTGATTTAGAATCAGGTAGCATGAGCAGGAGGCTAGAACAGGAAAGGAGGTGGAAAACATCAAATTAAACTAATAAAAGTATTTTTTTTTGTTCCAGTTCGAGTAAAGGGGCCCGCATCAAGTAAGTGGTTAGGTGAATAATAGGTGTTTATTTATTGTTTGATTATTACAGACTTTGAACGTAGTTGTTTTTTCTCGTATAGTTTATTATTTATCGGAACAAATTTTCCAAAAATACGTTGTTAGTAAATTTTCGTTACATTATGTTGAATGAAGAGAAAATGTCTTGGCTTAGTTACGCATTGCCAGGTATCAAGCACATATATACCCAAAGGGCTAAAGGTCAGTGGTTCGACTCTCAGCATAGCTGGAAATAAATACTAATTGATGAAATTTATTATTCCACATTCACAGTAATGAATTAATGGTCTGGAAACTGGGTGTTGTGTATGTTCTATAAGTTAAGTTAGTTTATAATTTATAGTCTATAATATAATATCGCGCGTCTGGGCTTTCTCAATCGTAGCCCAGTAGTGGAAATATTATCCCGAATTTAATAATCGTATATCCTTTTCAAGAAGGCTCTTTCCATGTCCCGATGAGATGAGGGTGCGTGTGATAGTGAGTATGAGGGTGATAGTGAGTATGAGTGTGATAGTGAGTATGAGGGTGATAGTGAGTATGAGGGTGATAGTGAGTAATGAGGGTGATAGTGAGTATGAGGGTGATAGTGATTATGAGAGTGGGAAGCCAGTGGAAACCATTAAACCTAGCTTAAGCCTAACTAGCCAAACCCTGGTGACCATTGGTGTGATTCCCCTTTCTTGAAAAATACCAAAGGTACCAGCCAGGAATCGAGCCCGGGACCCTTTAGGTTCGTAACCAGGTGCACTGACCACCACACCAGGGGCCTGGTTATCCCCATGCCGATATGGTGCATCTAATAGCCCGGATAATCAAATACTTTTGTATTTTCAAAAAGACAAAAGTCTTTTGATTAAGGATGTAAGGTTTTGAAAAAGTATTTTATTTGGTCGTTTGTTATTTAATTTTACACCACCTCGTTTATTTCTGTCTCTGCCTACGAATTAAATTCTGTTATAGGCGTGCAAGGGTGTTTTGGTGGTTTAACGTGTTGCAAATAGATCAAAAACTGAGCATAAAGAAATCACTGCGAAATACCCTCAAAAGAAACCGACTCTCCTCCAATTTTTTCTTCTTCCTCATTACAGTAATTGGACGTCTCTGAAAGAGACCTCCCAATTTTGTCATTTCTTACCCTCGTCCAGCTTTATTCTGAAAAAGGGGGCAGCTTTCAAACCATTTCTTCCACACACACACAAAGTAGTAATAAAGCCAACCCCTTTTGTTGAGAATGTTTCTATTTTGTCTGTTTGAGCTGGTTCGCTGGTTTCCCTTCAATGGAAAGGGGAGTGTTTTTTTTTATGTCGTTGATTACGTGGCTTTTTTTTTTGTGTGAACATGAATATACCTCATTTTGAAGAACTTATTTTTTTACTGTGAGGTATTGTTGTGGTTTTAAGAGGATGTTTTAATTGCTGGTATTATCAGCATGTTTACTCACAAAGCAGTTTATTACTCAAAGGGAGGAGCTACATGGGAAACAAAAGATATATTTGTGAACATCACTAATTTTTTTTCACGAATAAATGTACATTTAAATATTTGTAACAAAATACACTTTAATTTTGACACTATAAACTAATGAATGGAATGTTTTTTTATAGTGCGTGCAATGCATATTACACCCGCCAGAGCATTTACACTAATGGGGAAGTGACGAGGAAGAGGAAATGTGCCTAAGTTTGCACGGAGGGAGAGTGAGAAACTGTTTAGGGGGAGAAGGGGGTGGGGGAAAGTACAACCGACAGGTATTCTAATTGCGATCTCCTCGTCACCGTCAGTCCAGTATTGTGAAAGTGACATCCATCGAAGCGGGTGACCGCAAAACGTGACGTATCGTTTATCTTCTCGAGGGATTCAAGAAAGAACCCTTAACTTTGATGGGCGCATGCGCGGAAGTTTTATGAAGGAACAATAAGTGTGTTCTTGAATAGCGAAGCAAGTAACAATCACGTAACAGTGAAAAACTCAAACAGAATTAATTCGTCCAGTTCTGTCGGCCTGCGTTTCGTTCTCATCAATGGGATATTATTTTGGTCATAGCTAGGCGGTGAAACACAAGAAAAGAGGCAATAATTATGCAAATATGGACAAAGGACATTGACGTGGAGAGACTTAAATAGATTGCAGCCTGCTAAGATGAGATTTCTGACAGGTATTGAGAATATTATTATTTATTTTTTTATTTAGCACCGCGTCTTACTAACCGTTTAGGTTATACGCTTAAGTACTAATTACACTAATGGATTAGGAATTAGGAAGGTTGAATTTAGAGGAAGTGAACCTGCATTTGTGTGGAGGGAGAGTGGAAAACCATTTAGAAAAAAACCACCCCTAATTCACCCGACCGAGATTCGAACCTAGATCTCCCCGTCCTCGGCAGTCTAGCTCAACACGACCAGCGCGTTAGCCAACTACGCCACCAAGGCGGGTAATGTTATTATTATTACCATCGCCGCGTCTTACTACCCGTTAGGGTTATACGCACTTACGCTAATGTGTAATGGTAGGGTGATTGTGAGACGAAATGGAGGACCTACAGTTTAACGTGGAATCCGAACCACGGTGGAGACCTGGCATTCCTCACATTCACAAGTTGTGATTAATACACGTCTTTTCAGAGGTGAAGGAAGGGTTTGGCAATCATATAAATCTGTGCCAGGACCGAGGATTGAACCCCGGACCCTCCAGCACAGAAGTTTGACACCTTACCCGTAGACCACCAGGTCACCCTTATTTCAAATGTTAAAAAGAGAGATAAAATAAGAAACAAGAGAAATTAAGGAATGCTAAAAAGCTATGCCATTAGAAGAGAAGCTGGAGAGTAAAAGGTTGCAGTGTTTAGGTCAGCTGATGAGAATGGCGGAGGACAGAATGCTTAAGAAATCTTTACAGAGAAAGAAGAGTAGACGACCATATGGAACACCACGGACGAGATGGATGGCCACTCACCGGGTTCCAAATTTTTGAATCGCTTCCTTATGAAGGCGTTTTTAGTAAAGTCTATCAATATCATTGTCACATTTTGTTTTTTCAGCCACCGAGGTGGGCTTAGTCAACTTAGATTGCTTATAGATAGAGCTATATATATATATATATACATGTGTATGTGTGTGTGTGTGTACATAGTTTGCAACACCACGTCATGATCCCCATGCTTATTTTGATCCAACTCCCCCGCGTCGCTTCAGGGTCCACGGGAGAGCTCTTATGACTGAGTCATGTTACATTGTTGTAGGTGGGACGCAGCCTGGAATTGGCCCCGCCTACCTCATGTATGATAATAGCGCTTCCACTCCTCTTCTCCCACTATCATGACATTCCTTTCCTCCCACCCCCTCCCTCTTTTACCGTCAACTCACTACCTCTCATGTTATCACAGCCGTGCATCTAGATCCTAGAAGAACGTTACAGACTAACATTGGCACGGAGAGACGTGGGATTGCGGGTGACGGGACGACTGAATAGAATGTATGTATGTATGTGTGTATGTATATATGTATGTATGTATGTATGTATGTATGTATGTATGTATGTATGTATGTATGTGTGTATGTATGTATGTATGTATGTATGTATGTATGTATGTATGTATGTATGTATGTGTGTATGTATGTATGTATGT
>CABFVX010000544.1:180704-191028 GCA_902151425.1 Timema shepardi
ACGGGTGTCACTGCTCTTGGTAGCACGAGCTTCAGAAGTCCATCATACATGATGTTCCACAAGAGAGGCCCAAGAACCGAGCCCTGAGGTACTCCTCCAGTTACCCGATACTCTTGTGGGCCGTACTCCGTGTCATACTTGAGGACCCTGTCAGTGAAGTAGCTAGCTACCATCCTCTGCAGGTATCCTGGAACATACATCTCCGCTAGCGCCCCCATGGTGCAGTCCCACCTGGCTGCATTGAAGACGTTCTTGATATCGAGCGTCGCTATTAGACAGTACTGCTTCTTACCGTTCTTCCACCTGACACCCGAAATCGCATCCCTTGCAAATTTCACCACCAGGTAAATAGCATCGAGCGTGGAACGCCCTTTGCGGAAACCATACTGCTTAGCTGATAGTTTTTCTTCAGTTATTTTCTCGATTCTCCCGTGGATTATTCGTTCCAGGACTTTGCCAGCTGTATCAAGCATGCAAAGGGGACGGTAGGATGAAGGTTCATCCGACGGTTTCTTCCCCTTGGGGAGGAGCACCAGTCTTTGTTGCTTCCACTTTTGCGGGAAGATACTCTCCTGGAGACATATGTTATACATTTCCAGGAACATTCCTGGCACTGCTTTAATGGCTGCCTTGAGCGCGACGTTAGGGATACCGTCCAGCCCTGGGGCCTTCGTATTTCCAACTTTCGCACACGCTCTCTTCAGCTCTTCAGCTGTCACCAGTGGGATCATACCCTCCTTGTCCTGCTTGATGTGGTGGTCGCATTCGAGCTGCTGTGGGAAAAGCGCTGAGACAATCTTACTCAGTAAGTCTGGGCACGTTAGTGGGGGCATAGGCTGGCTCTTAAGCTGGGTCATAACCACCTTATATTGCCTCCCCCAAGGATCACCCTCCACCTCTACCAGGAGATCATCCCAGCACTATCTCTTACTGCCCTTAATGGCTTTGGAAAGCCGCCGCCGTGCCGCCTTGTGCTCCGCCTCCAGCTGATCGGAATTCGGTTTCCCACGACCACGCTGGGATAGTCTCCTTGCTCAAATACACGCCTAGTGGAGCGAAGCAACCGTGTGGTTCCACCAATACATCGGAGGACGATGGTTAGTGGAGCGCTTTCGAGGCATCGTGGCGTCACAGCCCTCGATGACCCGCCTCATAACCTCCTCTACTCTATACGTGGTTCTACTCTCTCCAATTGGTCCGTCATCGAGCGCTCCGCGAAATAGATTCGGGTCAAACATGCTGGTCTTCCAGCCAAGTGAGTTTATCTTCTTTGGTGCTGGTTCGGAGCTTTCCCGGTCAACCGATACCTCCCAGGAGATCAGCCGATGATCGCTATAGCTGTAGACATCAGTCACCTTCCATTAGCTGTTCCTTCTTCCAAGATTGCTGCTGATAAACGTAAGGTCCACAATAGAGCTCCTTTCTCCTCTCATGAAAGTCGGTTCTCCACCGCTATTCATTAAGACGACATCCAGACAGGACATTGCCTCAAGTAGCACTCGACCTTTTGGGTTTGTTTCCTTGCTCCCCCAATCAACTGCCCAAGCATTAAAGTCTCCCGCAATTGCCACGGGGAAGTGCTCTTTCACGTCTTCAACCAGCCTGTCAAGGAAGTCAGTGAATTCATCGATAGTTAGGCTAGGCGGAGCATAACAGCTGTAGAAATGGATATTCCGCAGCTTAGCTCTGACAAAGCCCTTCTCCGTTCTGTTGACAACGTCCTGAAAAGGGAATTCACCGCAGGACCAGATTACAGCTTTTCCGGTAGAGTCAGACACCCAGGGTTGAGTGCTGAGTTGCCTATACGGTTCCGAAATGACCAAAAGATCTGGCTTGAGCACTCGCACCGTTTGCATGAGCAAGTCCTGTGCCGCCTCGCAATGATTGAGGTTGTGCTGAAGTACTCTCATCGACGATTTGCGGTTAGCGCCTGAAGTGCTTCCTTAAACACTGCGCACCTGCTGCTACCAGCTATGTGGTCGCAGTTCACCTCCTTCCCTTTTTCCGTGCACAGGATACAGCGTGCATCTTTTGTGCACTCGGCAACTTTGTGGCCGTTCTCACCGCATCCAATGCAGTGCCTGGATCTGTCGACCTCACTCATGCATCTGGAAGCGATGTGTCCAAAGTGCCAACACTTGAAGCACTTCATGGGTCTTCTCACCTCTTTGATGCGGCATCGCACCCATCCAATGCGAATCTTTCCCTCCTCGCCGATGATCCTCCGAGCAATTTCCGCTGGAAGCCTGACGGCCGCTATCTGGGTTTCCCCATACGCTCTTCGCAGTGATTTAACTGCTTCTGCACCTAACACACAGCTCTCACCTGCCGCTTTTTGGAGCGCATCTGCAACTTCCCTCTTTGTGGCAGTCTCCTCGATGTCCCTGATCTCAAGGTCGACTTCCTGTACCTTGCTCAAGACCTCCGCATCTTCTTTGAGCGCGTCTGCCATCAGCCTCCGAAGTTCGTCAGTCCTGGCACCACTCTTCTTGTTGAGGACAATCAGAAGCTGACCAGTGTTTGTCCTGCGAATCTTCTGTATGCTATCTCCGATCTTTTCCTCGGAGATATCTTTCTTGACTTTCCGGAGAATGTCAGCGTAGGACTTGCCTTCATTAGCACGGATCACCAGTGCGTTAGATAATACTACCAACGATGCCCGCTGCTTCTCTAGTTGCTTCTTTCTAACCTTTTTCCGCACTTCCTTCCAGCCAGGAACTTGGTCTTCCACAGGTTCGTGTGTATGCTGTGACTCCGTCGAGTTATCGCGCTTGTTCATTTCTTTTTTTGCCTTCTTTGTTTCCGCCGAGACCGGGGTTCGCTCTTTCCGTTTTCCACCGCTCTTCATCGACATAATCGACTTCGGCGTCAAAGCTATACTTTGCGTAGCCATTTCCGAATCCATCATGCTCAACGATGGAGAAGTCTGAGCAGTTCCGTCCAAAGTATGCCGAGGAGCCAAGGGTTCCAGGACTTCCTCGTTCAGCTGCCGCATCCTCCTGAATGATCCAGCAAGGCTATGCGCAAGGGAGTGCGTCTCACTGTTGACGTTTCTCCTACCCTCTAGGTGCTTCAGCAGCTTAGTGATCAGTTGTTCGTGCCGCTCCCACACGGTTTGTCTCTTGATTAGTTGCTCGTCGTGCTCCTCCTTCATTCCACTTGTAGCAGATGAGGCCAAGTGGTCAACCTGTTCGATGTGACGGTCGCTGGCTGACGACATCCCGGAGCCCGTCTTTACACTCCCGTCGGACGCCGGTACTGAGGTATCCCTCCTCTGCACCGTAGACGTTGATTTTATACCTAAACTCTCCATTATTTGTTTTTTATTCGGGGTCTCTTCCCCTAGCTGGGTTTTGGTCCACCCCGAGTATTTAATTTCCCCGGTACCCGACATATCTGCCGGGCATCCCCCTATCCGCCACCTGGGGAGGCGCCCGATGCGGGACCCAGCAAACCCGACACGGGTGTTTGTATGTATGTATGTATGTATGTATGTATGTATGTATGTATGTATGTATAAATGTATATATGTATGTATGTATGTATGTATATATGTATGTTTGTTTGTTTGTATGTACGTATGTTTGTTTGTATGTATGTTTGTATGTATGTATATATTTATGTGTGTATGTATGTATGTATGTATGTATGTATGTATGTATGTATGTGTGCATGTATGTGTATGTATGTGTATATGTATGTATGTATGCATGTGTGTATGTATGTATGTATGTATGTATGTATGTATGTATGTATGTATGTATGTATGTGTGTATGTATGTATATGTGTATGTATGTATGCATGTATGTGTGTATGTATGTATGTGTGTATGTATATATGTGTGTATGTATGTATATATGTGTTTGTATGTATGTATATATGTATGTATATGTGTATATATGTATGTGTGTATTAGTGTATGTGTGTATGTATGCATGTGTGTATGTATGTATATGTGTATGTATGTATGCATGTATGTATGTGTGTATGTATGTATGTGTGTATGTATGTATGTGTATATGTGTATTTGTATGTATGTGTGTATGTATATATGTATTTATATGTGTATATATGTATGTGTTTATTAGTGTATGTGTGTATGTATGTATGTATTTATATATGTATGCATGTGTGTATGTATGTATATATGTATGTGTGTATGTATGTATGTATGTATGTATGTGTGTTTATATATATGTATCTATGTATGTAAATATGTATGTATAGTGTATATACAAAACACAATGTGTGTACGTCTTACTACCCGTTTGGGCTAAACGCATGGGTACAAATAATGCCAATGTGTCGGTGAAGAGAAAATTTGAAATTGAGATAGCTCAAATTTACATGATAAATAAATAGAGGAGAAAAGGGGCGTGAAAAGACCTTAAGTACACCTGACCAGGATCAAGTCCCCTCCCCCAAACCCTAACCCCGTCATTAGTGATTCAGTATATTACGAGAGTAATGCTTTAGAGCATACGACCAATGAAATGGTTACCGATGAATATTATCTTATTTCAATTAGCACTAATTTAATTAACAAATAGGGGGGGGGGGGTGAAATCGGGGCCCTACTCTGTCCGAGACACAAGTCTTATTTCATGGACTGTCCCCGAAATTCAGTGACAAATGTTCATTGCATTATGTGTGTTGTACATTTTTCAAATGTAAAGATTTAGGGTTACTTTTAATGTATTTGGCCGATTACCTTTAGAATATAAAGTCGTACGCTACCTGTTTTAACATTCTTCCTATGCGTTAGACGTATCTTCAGTGCTCAATATTATAGTTGAACCTAGTGTATTTCAAGCTTAAATTAATTGATGTTTTCCTTAGGACCACGTCTTAACACCCGTTCGGGTTACACGCACTTACACTAATGTGTACTGGTAGGGTGATTGTGAGATGAAATGGAGGACCTACAGTTTAACGTGGGATCCAAACCACGGTGGCATTCCACACATTCACAAGTTGTGATTAATACACGTCTTGTCAGAGGTGAAGGAAGGGTTACGCAATCAGATAAATCTGTGCTGGGACCGAGGGTTGAACCCCGGACCCCAGCACATAAGGCTGACACGTTACTCCTAGACCACCAGGTAACCAATGTTTTTGGTGATTAAGAATGTTATATTTAGAGGAGGTGTACCTGAATTTGCGTGGACAGCGAGTTGAAAACCATTTTAGAAAAAACGCTATCGGTCCATCCGACAGAGATTCGAACCTTAATCACCCCCGTCTTTGGCAGTCTAGTCTACTGCGAGAGTAGCGCGTTAGGTCATGCGGCCACCAGAGCGTGTTAATATCACTTTTTATCGGTGGAGAGGGAGAAAGGAGTCAGATGCCCCGCTCACCTCTCCATTCTGGGCATCTATCGGTCTCAGTCACAAATATAGCCAGCCATTTTTATGACTGACATAGTACAAATTAGAATTAAGTATGTTAAATAAAGCTTTCGGTTTGTAGATTTTTTCACTCAGTGATCAATTGACGAGAATTCGAGGCTCCATCAAATAATAATAATAATAGTTCTGAAAATTAAAAAAATTACACCTGGACACGGGAATCGAACCCGGGACCTTGCCGTGACCAGGTGTCATTTTTCAATTTTCAGAATATAATATCTAGATGGAATAATCCTCACTAAAAATCATAAATAATATCTATGGCTATATAATTCTTCAATAATAATAATAATAATGACGTGTCTGGGCTGGTAGTTCAGATTGTGGAAAGATTAGCTAGTACTAATGTACTATTGCCCAGCAAACATCCCAATGTACTAATCGTACATCCTTCCCGTGAAGACGCTTTCCACGTCCCGATTAGATTAGATTATGGTAGTGAATATATGAAGATGTTAAAGACATTGACGATCTTAACCTAGCTAGCATAAGTCTCACTAACCAAACCCTGCCAACAATAGGAATTATTCCCCTTTCGAAGAAAATCGCCGGCACCAGTCTGGGAATCAAACCTGGAACCTATAGGTCAGAGGCTCTTGAACACTATATCACGAGGCCAGTTAACATCCCATAAAAATAAAACTTATCGACACATTTTTGCTCCCACGCCAGTAGCGATTCTGTTTTAACCGTGCCAAGTTTTCTTGTCGGAGGACAACCAGAAAGGAAAGCTTGCAACGGAAATTAAAATATTTCTCTCTCTTTTTTTACCCCCTCCTCCCTTTTCGAAAGAGGAATTATAAAGTCAAAGCTGACAGGTCACTGGAACCTTACCAGAATCAATAGCGATGTAGATCAAGAAGCTACACAAACTTTAAGAAGAAAACTTTACTTTGCCTGTCTCAATAAAGTCAAGGAAGTTGCAAAGTTTTCACCAGATCCTGTGCTAGTTTCCCATCTTTGTTATTTGACGATAAGATTTAAGGATGCAACCTACGTAACTACTGAGACGTGCAGCCAACATTCTGAAATCCCACATTATTTAAAAAGTTTTAAAATGTATATACATATATATATAACTCACATTAAAATGGAGATGAATGATATCAAAATGTTTCTTATTGGACCTTAAATGTTGATTATTATGCTAAATTAAAAAAATGAAAAGTAAAATTTTCAAGGACGTTTAACATGACGTGTCGCACTTCTTAGATTAGTGTAAATTGTAAGAAAAGAACATCTATCTTTCCTCGAACAAATAAAATTATTTTTATAAATGGGGCCACAATAAGTTTTCAGAATAAATTAGAATTATTTTAATCGTGTTGATGCCTTAGAAATACAATTTGCACAAGAAATTCTACAGTGTGAGGATATATCTCTTTAAGAGCGTTCATTATAGCAGGCCCAACTCGGCTCCCGACTCGCGCGAGGTATTATGGGAGGAACAGAAAAGACCTACGATATGCCAGAAATGTGTGCAGTGCATTCCTATTTGAATGATTACTCGAAATTTCCCGCGGTGACGATGAGGGACAAAGCGAAAAAGTTTCTTGTTAATAACTACAGTATGTCCCTGTTATGACAGAATGAAGATTTGTGCACGGTGCTTATCTGTGAAGACATTCTAAAATAGTCAAAAACGGCCTTTTCAATGCAGTTTTATCCAAATATAATATAATATTCAACAGTGTTCAGTATTAGGAACTTCTATTAACACTTTATCTCCATTAATGTTCAATCAGAAATGATCCATGTGCAACAGTGTTGGTGTAAACTTAGTATTTCTAACCAACTGTATCACAGAGTTGATGGGCATGTGATGCATGCTCTTAAGTATTCACCACCTTTAAGAAAAGTAATTTATCGGAAACAATGTAGTGGGATTGACAACCATTATAAACATTGTCGTGTGACATCTAGCTTAAACTATTCTACACCCTTTAATATTGAAGTGTAGGGTAGTGCCTTGACGCAGAACCCAAGATGATATTTACATCGGTCACAACCCCTTCTGTACACCAAAATCCACGGTAACATACCTCACGCCACCTTAAAGTGAAGGACTTACAAGGAGATATTTTATAATATTTCTAATGACAATTAATAATGACGTTACCTGCTTAGGTGGGGGCGTGGTCTGACGCGCTACTCCCGCAGTAGACTAGACTGCCGATGATGGGGATATCAAAGTTCGAATCTTGGTCGGGTGTACTAAGGTTTTTTACCCCACCTAAAGTGGTTTTCTATTCTCCCTTCAAGCAAATGCGGGTACACTTCCTCTAAATATAACCTTCTTAATCTCAAAAACCATTAGCGTAATTATTGCATAAGCTTATAACCCAAACGGTTAGTAAGACGCAGTGCTTAAAAAATGACGCTTTGGTCCAGTTAAACTAAAAAAATTTGTTTTAATTTTTATTTTTTAAATTAAGCCTTACGATTAGATACATCGATTGATATAGTCTCAAATTTGCTAGAATGGCAAATATTTTGAGACCCTTAAATCTAAACTGTACTTTCCTTTGCTACAAATGGGAATAAAAAATGTAATAGACCCTATATTGCTGTAATTAATTAGCCGCAATCCGCGGAAAAGAAAGTCCACGGCAGCCAGAAATTTAAAATACGATTGTGCTTATGATAACATTATACACACACCATGTGTGATTGAAATATTCCTTTTAGTTAAAAAGTAATACAATAGACCCAGATAAATAGGATAGTGGCTATAAGTCTATTTAGAGCTCTCACGTTTGAATAATAAAAGTAAAATAAAATGCAAGTTATATTTTAGAGGATCAACGCCTTAGAACTTTGTTTTATGCACTGTACAAACGCATTGCGTTTTGCATCTGCTTACGTAGGCGCACTTGAGTTGAAAAAATTAATAGTAATTGTTTTTAACTATTCACAAATAGAAATATTCTTCTTCATACACATTTTTTGTATTGTGATATTTAATTAGTTTTTATATTGAAGTCTGGATGATTATTTCATAATATAATATTGATTTGCATTACTTCAAAACACCAGAAGCGTAATTTCCGAGAAAGCTTCTGTTTAAAATAATCAAACTATATTCCTGAAAAGGGTAATGTTACCATATACATTTTAAATTTTGAAAACAATTACATTTATACTGTATTACAACGAAACCATTATATGTTTTTATTATTATTATTATTATTGTGATCAGAAGGAAACTTTAAAATAATACAATTTTTAGATTATTATATTTTAAAGTGTTTGAAAATGAAACAGATTCGATTTTCACGTATATATTTTTAAATAAAGCTAGACCAAATTTTTAGAGATTACAATGGCTACACAATATGTGTAATAATATAAATCATTAATTTTCTGTAACTACAAAATATTACAGGATATTTCGGAATATTATACCCATAAACGTAGCTTCCAAGATCTTAAAAAGAAAGATTTGGTAAATAATAGAATATTTTAACTAACATAAAAATACAGCTTTAGCTGACATTATTTTTCATAGAAAAATATCCATTTGTGTCTCAGGAAATTTGAAATACTAGAATAAATTAAATTATAGTTTTAAATGAGTAGTTATTCTCCATATTGAAATATAATTTATTTTTTACAATATTAAAAAAACAGTTTAGGAACGATAGGTTATTATAATGTTACAAAATAACTCAATGCATAACAAAAAACATTAGCACTCAACATCCATTCCTAGGGTACACATATTAATATCACGGTAGTAAAACTAACTTACTAACACAAATATTCCATTCATCTAGGCCCTGCATGAGTCAAACGCAGGGTTCTTTAGACCTGTAGTCGGCCTCCTTAGTTCACTTTTAGATTGGACAAGGCACACACTGTTAAATAATTCATCTTAATATAACTATTCATGACACGATATAAATTTACAGATTTAGCAACGAGACTATTTATTTGCTTTTAGTCAAGCAGGTGTCCTCAAGTGATATTTCAATTTACTAAAAATATATCCACCTAACCTTTATCCTTGAAGCTATCCATTACCTTCCCACTGATATGATGTGAGAATACACTTCGTTAGAAGAAGAAGAAGGAGAGAAAGAAAAAAAAGTTCCTATAGAGAAGAACCGGTTATATTAGTGCAGCGTGTAATGGTAAAATATACAGTAAACCAGATCATGTTCCGATGGATAGATTTTACAACGTGAAATAGGTATATTAAGGGTGTTATCTTACTCAACTTAAAATGTCTATTAGAGTTACTCCCCAACACGATGCCCAAAGGTGCCTGTAATTACTTAATTACGTGCTCACATACCTTGTAAATTATTACTTATTATGTAAGTTACAATGTTAAACCCCTTTGGTAGGAATGAAAAGAAAACAAATTGGTGATAAATTAAATTCAGGATGGTAATAAGTTCTTATTTGTTTTAACAACATGGTTATTAATAGATTAATATGAGGTTAAGGTTGAGTGCACCAGCATTGGTGTGTAGATGGTATGAGAAAACTACATTGATAATATCTTTTATCACCACGTATTACTACCCGTTAGGGTTATACGCTTATATACTAATTACGCGAATGGTTTTAAGGATTATTAAGGTCATATTTTAGGAAGTGTACCCGTATTAGCGTAGAGGGAGAGTTGGAAACCATTTTGGAAAAAATCTACCCCCGGGACACCTGACCGAGATTCTAACCTTCATCTCCTCGTTATAGACAGTCTAGTCTACTGGCAAGAGTAGCACCTTAGACCATATGGCCACCGAAGTGGGTTACAGTGATAATTCTCAATGAAGAAATCCTCGTTACCTTCCACCAGTACATACTTCCAGGATTCAAACTTTGACCTCACCGTCGTCGGAAATTCACCATATTGCGCAACTGATGCATTAAACTAGTATTTCCCAAACTGGAGGGGGGGGGGGGG
>CABFVX010000544.1:208125-221379 GCA_902151425.1 Timema shepardi
AGGACCTACAGTTTAACGTGGAATCCGAACCACGGTGGAGGCCTGGCATTCCCTACATTCACAAGTTGTGATTAATACACGTCTTGTCAGAGGTGAAGGAAGGGTTTGGTAATCAGATAAATCTGTGCCGGGACCGAGGATTGAACCCCGGCCGCCAGCACTAGAAGTCTGACACCTTACCCCTAGACCGCCAGGTCACCAATTTTCATAGTAAAGACCATCTATAAAATACAAACATATTTTTGCGGCCCAAATTGATAAAATTTTAGTAATTCTATTAGGGCCATTTTATACATATTGATGACATATATCAAACGTGACAGTTGTAAATCACATAACTTGACGTATGAATACATGAAAGTAGATTTATTAGTGCTCTAAATTAAGGCCCTTCCTATGAAAAGTGAAATTGATCCTATCTAGTGTTCAAGAACGACTTGTGTCATGTAGTGCCATGTAGTGCCGTGTAGTGCCGGGAAGTGCTGCGTCCCACGAAGACTATCCGCATATTATTTACACTAATGGGTAAGGGATGAATGAGGTAACATTTGAGAGGAAATGTGTTCGAATTTGCATGAAGGAAACTTAGGAAACCATTTAAGGTAAACTACTATCAAATTCACCTGACCTGTACTTAAACGTCTAAAATACAGTCCATGAGAATTGTGATGCCTTAAACAGTGCACCCACCAACCCATGTCAAAATATATAATAATATGCTATATTTTAATGTCTTGAACTAAAGAATAATGAAAATATTGAGATTTCCCTATCGATACTATAGAAAAGAAATGATAAAATGTTGGCCTTGGTGGTTTTAAGGTAAAGTGCTCGCCTCATGACCCGATGTTCGTGGTTTCAAACCAATAAGGGGTCAAGGAATTTTTCTTGGGTAGTAAAATTCCGTAGCACAACTTCCTTCGGAAGGGAAGTAAAGCCGTCGGTCCCATGTCGATTGTGGCATGTAAAAGAACCCTGGAAAGTATGTGAAAATACCTTTTCCGGTAAAATTGGTAGACCTTTCTCTCTCGCTCATAGAAATTCTTGTGTGGTAATAAAATCATTGGGCTCAGAAAGTGCACGTTAAGTACCTCATATATATATATATATATATATATATATATATATAAAATTTTGTATATATATAATTTGGTATATATATATAATTTGGTATACTTGGGCGTCAAATTTTAAGATACTTCTTGCAAAAATGTGATAAAGACAAATGTATCTTGCTATTGGATATTATTTAATGGAAGTTCTAAGATATGAAAATAAGTTTTGATAGAAGGAATTATTATTTTTTAAGTGAAAGTTTTAATAAATGAATTAGATAGAATTTTTAAAAACCATGATTTTAAAAGTAAGCGACATATTAATAAGAACGACAACACTAAGCCAATCAAAATAAAATCAAACCAATCATCAGACAAAAGAAAATACAGTAAAGCTACGTTAGATAGAGAGTTCAAAATTCCAGATAATCCGATCATAATTCTCGGAATACAAGGAGGTAACGCGCCCTGTCAAGACAGTTGTTGGCCACATCAGTGATCGCAAGATTTAATACAGTGGCTTGAACTTTTTTTTCCTGTTGTAAATCCCCTCATTTGTAAATACTTATCTCAATTAGCACATGAGTTAATTAAAAAATCAATCAAAATCCTTTTTCATAGTCATTACATTGGGTTAAAAAAAACTAACGACTTAACTTAGTAAATTAGAGAAAAAGGTTTGTTACTTTGATTAAAATAGTTCTTCAAACATTATTTAGTTATAAGTTTACAGGTATTGGTTTATAAATCAATACACAAACTTATTTTAACCCAATATTTTATTATTATTT
This sequence comes from Timema shepardi, assembly GCA_902151425.1. Lineage (NCBI taxonomy): Eukaryota > Metazoa > Arthropoda > Insecta > Phasmatodea > Timematidae > Timema > Timema shepardi. The sequence goes on from CABFVX010000544.1 coordinate 209,972, forward strand.
ATTATTATTTAGCACCGCGTCTTACTACCCGTTCGTATTATACGCTTTAAGTAATAATTACACTAATGGATTAGGAATTGGGAAGGTTGAATTAGAGGATGTGAACCCGCATTTGCGTGGAGGGAGAGTGGAAAACCATTTAGGAAAAACCACCCCCAGTTCACCCGACCGAGATTCGAACCTCGATCTCCCCGTCCTCAGTAGTCGAGCTCAACACGACTAGCGCGTTAGCCAACTGCGCCACCGAGGTGTTTAACCCAATAAAAACATTTATAAGATTCACAGTTCACTAAAGTAAAATTTATTTGAAATTTAGGCATAGAAAGAGAGAAAAAAAACTATAAATGGAAAAACAAATTTCGTATTTGAATGATAACAGCTAAAATATACAAATTATTAAAATCACGAGCAGCTTTAAAAGTGAACAGTTTTTATATTGTGAGTTTAATTAGGTTAACTTGAGTAAAAAAAAAAGCTGCTATTTATACATTATTTTTGCGTAGATATCTCAACCTCAGAATTTGGTAAACCACAAGCTTAAAACCCACCGAGCTATGGCTCCCCTTTTGAAATGGAAATAATGTGAACTGTCTGAGACCAGAGGATCAGTGTTGAAATCCCGGTTGGATCTACTGAGGATATTTTTCCTAAAGGTTTTCCCACTCTCCCCCGCCTCCTCCTTTAAAAGGCATGTATATAAGTATGTGAATAGAACTAACAGTGATGCATAGTACGCGATGCACATCAAAATCTAAGGTCTGAACATAATTTTTTGTTATTTTATAGGCTAATGTAAATTTTTTTACTACGGTGTGTTTAAAAAAACATATTTTTTTAAAAAAACACTGTAATTGACTATTTCGAACAAAATCTAATCGATTCTTGCCCCACGGCTGACTCACTCACTGACATTAATGTTTACCCACTTACAGATGAATTAGAAATTTGAAATTTGGCTAAATTATAGCTTCTATCCTGTAACCGACGGGAAAATTCCAAAAAAGTTTTTAAAAGAATGTTTAACCCACGAAAAAAAATCAAAATTTTGAAACAACTTTAAAGTCATTGCGGACCTATCTTAAAAGGTATCTTGTGGCTTAAACGGTAAGACCTATCAAAAAACTGCTCTGGAATTACATTAGTTTACATCCACTTGCAAATAAAACCTATTGAGGGTTTGGGGGGCGGAGCCCCCAACGAGCCAAGCGAGTTGGAATATAAAACCACGTGTCACAGTTTCATTTAGACCTACAATGTATCCGGGCGCGTGGCTAGCCTCGTAAAACAACCTAGGACAGCGACACCCATCTCATAATAACGATTAACGATATTAATTATCCACTTCACGAATGCTAGGTAGGAAAACAAAGTTACTCGATACATACTAAGTAGGAAAGATGGAATTAATTTAGTTCTAAGTTTACAACATGCCAACCTATTAATATTAACGAATACTCCGCGGACAAAGAGTTTAAAAGGGCGGCCCATTAGTTTATTTATTTGAGATATTTAACAAGCACTTTCTGAACCGACTGTATTATATCAGCGAATGAGAATTTCTATGAGCGAGAACGAAATGACCCATCATTTTTGCCTGGAAATGTGTTTTCTCATACCTTACAGGTTTACTTTGCGCGCCACGATCGACATAGGATTAGCGTCTTTACTTCCCATCCAAAGGAAGTTGTGCTACGGATTTGTATCACTCAATTAAAATCTGTCGACCGCGATTGGGTTTGAACCCACTAACATCGGATCCTGAGGTGAACATTCTACTTCAAGATCACAAAGGTCAGTGACATATTAGTTAGTTTTTTAAAATATTATTGTTAAGGGTGACACTTAGTCACATATTTACTTTTAATATTTATATTTTTGGAAAAACCACCCTCAATACCCCAAACCTAGATTCGAACCATAATCTCCTCACCATCGGAAGTCTAGTCTACTGCGATAGTAGCGCGTTAGACCATGCGGCCACCGAAGGGGGTTAATCTTTACAATTTCTGACATTAAAATACTAGGTTTGGAAAATCACAAAACAAAACACGTTACCTTTTATAGATGTGTGTTTTGGCTGTATCTAGAATTTTTGTTGTAAAAGAAAGATGTTCGGAGAGTCAAAAGTCTCTTTTATGCGGGGATCCGGAGAAAACTGCCCCATCCCTATCCTTCAGAGTCATTGATTCAAAGATTTATTATTATTTACTTACTACACGTCCGGTTTATATGCTTAAGTACTAATTACGTTAATGGGCTGGGAATTGGTGAGGTTGAATTTAGAGGAATCGAACCCACATTTGCGTGGAGGGAAAGTGGAAAATCGTTGAGGAAAAACCACCCCTAGTTCACCCGACTGAAATTCGATTCTATCTTCCCATCATTGGAAGTCTAACTCAACATGAAACTAGCTCTTTACCTAACTACGCCACAAAGGGGTGACTAGAAGACTTCCAGCTGTTAAACTATATATGTATACATTATACACCCATACAATAATATTTCCATAAATATACAAACACACATATACATGGAAGCCATTTTCCATATTTCTTTACAATCTTTTACTGTTTAAATATTATTAAAGTTTGGTTATTATTATGACGATTATATTAAATTTAAGTCCAAATTAGATGCCCCGTCATAATGACAACACTTTAGTTAACGTTTTGACAACATTTCAATGCTGCATCATAAAACCATATAAGCTCCGTCTTGATTCACTCACTGACGTAATATACATTATATATGTTTTAAGTTTGTTTTAGTAACGATAGTTTGGTATTATAATAGACCTATAAACACAATCTATGAAAACATACATCAAGATAAGATAAATTTATTCATCATTACATAGTGGTTTGAAAAGATATATATTTATGTAGGTGTTAAAGTTAAATATTGATAAACGATGTTTTTAGATAATCTTAGATTTAAAACAGTAAATTTAATTGAGTGAAAGGGGATATGATCTAAACCTAAATAATTAATTTAAAATTATTATAAAATTATGGGTCAACCCAATATTTATCTTTTGATAGTTTATTATTGACATATCATTTGTTAGGGGCGTCAATGGTTGTTGTCTGTTTGATACATGTTTTACCATTAAGAACGTTCGTCATAGCAGGCCCAACTCATCTCCCGGCTCGCGCGGTGTATTATGGGAGTAAAAGGGAAAAGAAAATACCTACGATATGACAGAAATGTGTACAGTACATTTGCATTCGAATGATTACTCGAAATTTTCCGCGAGACGATGGGGGACAAAGCGACAAAGTTTCTTGTTAATAACAACAGTATGTCCCTGTTATGACAGAATAAAGATTTGTGCACAGTGCTTATCTGTGAAGACATTCTAAAATAGTAAGAAACGGCCTTTTCAATGCAGTTTTTATCCAAATATCATTTAATATTGCAACAATGTTCAGTATTAGGAACTTGTTTTAACTCTTTATCTCCATTAATGTTTAATAAGAACTTATCCACGTTCAATATTTTTTGTGTGAACCTACTATTTCTAACCAACTGTATCACAGAGTTAATTCACATGTGAAGCCTCTTAAATGTCCAAATATGAAAATATACCATTTCAAAACTTGGGATGCACCAAGATCGGACAATTGGACCACACAAGTTTAACAGTATTTGTGTGATGAATTTATTAGAAATCCTTTTTAATTAGAATTCTCCAGCAATTTGGTAAATAATGTAAACATTTCTTATAACTTTTATTTCAAATTCAATCTAGTGTAATACTTTAAGTATGAGCATTACAATTTGGGAAAAAATGTGCTGTATTAAGCGCAGACCTTAAAAACTTCGGGCCCACATGAGTTGGCAGTTGAATGAAACATGCGGGAAATATTATGACTAATGAACCTATAAAAATTGATACAAATTCTTCATATTGATGATTTTTCAATATTATGGCTCCCAAAATGTCACGTATAAAAGACTACATTCCAAATTTAATAATTTTTTATCCACGGCTTATTGAATGTGAAATTACCATTCAGACATATTTTCAAAATCTTTTACACCCTCAGTCAGATTACAGTGTACACTTAAGTGGGAGGAGTAACGGTACTATTTTTTAATCGATCACTTCTAGTATAAATATAAAGTTTATTGTGTATTGGTTGATATAACATATCTTAGTTTATATTTTAAATCTGAATTTTATATAATCTCAAAATTTTATTTGATACTGTTGCAAATAATTTATATATACATTTTGAATAAATCTATATTATTATGTTTGTTGAGTAAATATTTTGATATATTCAATAAATATGTAAGAAGAATCATTGGCGGTGGAACGTTTTGTGTAAGAGGAGATGATGAGCATGCCTTCCATTCATTACACCCCCACATCCCACCCTTCTCCCGATAAATATTTGAAAGTTGGATTTATATAAAGCTATTTGAAGTCGTCCTCCTCCCCAATTTTTGAAAATTATATTATTTTATAATATATTTGGAGAAATCTTCCCCAGGTTAAAAAAAAATCCCGATGCTTGAATAAGCTATTTGAAGTGTTCCTACCTGAGCAAATTTGGTAAATTGGATACTTTTTGAAGCTATTTAGAATGATTATCACCTTAGTTTTTTCCAGCAATTAAATCTATCTAGAATTTAGATAAAGTGATCTTCGCTTTTAGAAATATATTTATAGTTTCTATAACCTGGATTTTTTTCTAAAATTAAATTCGTCTAAAATATGTTTGGGGTGGCTTTCTCCTGGCCACATTTTAAAATTGGATGCCTCTATAAAATATTTGGAGTAGTTCCTACCCGGCACATTTTTGAAAATGAAATACCCTTTGAGGTTATTTGCCTTTTGATGTAAGTCTTACAGCTTCATATTCGAGAGTATTAGAAGATATGAACTACATATATAAAGGGGAAGGTGGGCTCATTTATTCCAAGAGGAGCAATTATCCACCTACACCCCACTGCCCAGTTTCGTTGTCCCTAATTTTGACTCATTCTTCCCCCACTTTGGGAAATTAAACTCTTTCAAGAGCTATTTAGAATAATACTCCCTTCAATATATATATTTTAAAAAAATTGGAAAAATTGGAATCATCTTCTTTGGGGAAATTTTTGAAATGTGGATGCCACTAGATTTCTAGAAGATATTTTAGACAGTCTTCCCCCAGATTGGTTTTTAAATTTAGATTTTATAAAAGTTATTTGGAGGGGTCTTCACCCAATCTTTTACTAAATATAGATACTTTAATAAGCTGCTTCTCGTGTGCGTTTTTAAAAAAAATCTAAAATTAGATGCCTCTAGAATCTATTTAAAGTGCTAATCTCAAGCAATTTTGTATCTTGAAGTCACTTTGATTTAATTCCATCGCTCAGCTTCATATTCACTAGTATCAGAGGATTTTAAATATACCTAGTGGAGGAGGAGGGGGGATTTATTCCAAAAGGGTGAATTAATTCTAGGTGAAAATAACTTCTAATTCCCTGGTTCCACCCCCACTGATAAGAATATAAAAATTGAGCATAATGTATCATGCAAACAGTTCTCAATACATTATTTATTAATCACATAACAAATAAAGTATTTAGTATATATTGATTCTTTTTATGGTACATATTACAATTATAGCTAAAATTAATGACGTTAAAGATAAATAAATCTTCATTGAATTACTCCTAAGTCTAACATCAAAACATTTAGATGTAATTTGCTTTTTCTGAAGATAATTTTTTTTTTTTTTTGCAAATTTGTTATTTTAATTTTTTTCTAAGTGAAGTATTTTTTAATCGTGGATGTTTTTGGTGAGTAAATTACCTGTGGTGAATTTTGTATTGCTATAATTTGTTATTACACGTTTATAAGTTTTTAGGACTTAATTTTTTGCGGTGATATATTTTATTGACAACTTATTTTCTGCTTCAATATTATTTTTTACTTTGATTTTTGCTTCATTTTAATTCACTCTAATTCAGATTCCGTTTATTTAAGTGTACCTAGCAATAATACAATCTTTGATTTATTTGAAATAGTCTTTGTATAGCCCCTTTTTATCCTCCAGGACTAAAGCAGGAATACAAGTGACAAGATAAATTGATAAAGGAAAGATAAATGAAGAATGAGCCGAAAGGACGTCCAAAAAAAGCATATATTATGTAATAATATATACAATAATGATACCATCAAACCCACTCGGCAGTAGTGTATTTAGAAAACAAGTTTATCTCCAGGATGGATTGATATTTAAATTAAACCTGAATAGAAGTGAACACATTGCCAAATAACGAAATAAGAATAATTTTATTTAATCAATAACAAATAGAAATATATCTCATCCAACATAATTAAAGCTGTCGATAATTTCAAAGGGCTTCAGAAAAATTAATAGCTTACTCGTCCAGAGGACTCACAATAATAAACCTTTTTTTATAATGCTTGTATATTATCAATATGATGAAAATTCAATAGTCAGTTGGACTCTGACCAAATGACATAAATAGTCAGATAGACTCTCACTATAATACCTAGTTATATTATCATATAAAAAGGACTCGAAGGTCTCTGAATTTCATAAATAATGGACGTAATATCACCAATATTTCCCCATTTTAAATGACTTCAAATAACAACGATATAACCAGTACTGAGCAAACAGAATTTATGATGTAAATATATGTACAGTAGCCCCACGGCTTCTTTGGTGCTGACTGACAGCTAGCAGCTTACTTCTGACAGTCAACATCTAGGTATATACCTACATTTTGACTGTCAGAAGTGACAGCTGCTAAACACATGGGTTTGCAGATCATATGGTTCGGCGTAGGGATACATAATTTAGTCTGGTAACTTTTCAAAGCTGTCAGTCAGCACCAAAGAAGTCATGGAGCTACTGTATATTAGTTTTTCCTGTATAACGGACATCATAGTATTAACATGATAAAAATAGCACCAAGTGAATATATTTAATTTTAATTTAATAAATGTATCTCATACCTAAATGATTATATTAACCTAATATGTAAAAGGGAACATATTAAACATTTCACATGTCTAGATGTCATCGCAATATCAACAATTAAACAAACAATAAACATAGTACCACAAGACTACATGACTTCATAATATCAATGATTTGAACAAGTGAATAAATTTTTAATTAAAATATCTTAGAAGTTTCCCAATACTAGACGATTGTATTATAGAATTTAAACTAAAAATAATAATTATGTACCAAAAGGTTTTGAAGTTAAATCCATGATAAATAACCGAAAAGAAATGTTGCATTATAATGACAAAAAAATAATTTTGAAGCTTACATTTTATATTTGACACCTAGATGTGTCCCGGACGGTTATCCTGCCAAGAGTGGCTTAACCACCGTATTTATTTGCTAATCTGCAGCACGAAAAAAAGAGGGGGGTGGGTAGGGGTCACATATAAGAGATGGATAGACAACAAACAAGAGGGAAGGGGTAATAGTGTACGGGAAACATGTGACGAGCAGCATCTGGACGATTCCAGAACAGTTATTTTTATCTCACGCGCAACATTTTAACGCTGTAGACGTCACACATTTTTCTTCCCGGCATACTCTGCGAATATCCGATGTTGATGCACCTCTTGGCCTCGCGTCACCAGTTTAATCAACAAGAGCGTGATGGTCAGTCGTTGCTGAGAGAGAGGGAAAGAGAGGAACGCACACAGAAGAAAATGGGGCATTGGTAAACTTTCTATATCACTTCTGTAGTTGTGGTGGGATACGACTTGAACCGACATAGTGTCCAGTTTTTTCTTGATTTAGAACGTTGTAGCGTTTATAAACGCTACACGTGTATTGATTGGGTGTATGAGTATATCTAGTTGGTATTATTATTTGCTAGAAACCCTTTTCTTTCAACAGTAACGCAGCTCTCTATGCACACTAGTAGTTGTCTTGAGACAGGTCCACCTATTCCTTTTGTCAGTGAACTTACACTGACAATGCGTCCTCTCTTCTTCCTACTCCTTGAGCTCCCAGATTTCTCTTCTTCCCTTCAAGTCATCTAGTATTTGAATCCTCCTTTATAATTAAGCTTCTCTTTCCCTCAACCTTTCCTTCTATGACGTCGTGCAGAAGACAGTTCCTCCTAAGGATGTGTCTGATCCAGTTTGACCTGTACCGAAGAATCTAATCCAAAATGGTTCTCTTCTCACCCACTCTTCTTATGACTAGTTCATTTATCCCCCTGTCTGTCCACCTGATCTTCTCAGGTCTTCTCCACCACCACATTTCAAAGATCTCCAAGTATTTCTTTTCCATCTTCCTAAGAGTCCAAGTTTCTGCTCCATACAACGTGATGTTCTAAATGTAGCATTCCATCAGTTTCTTCCTCAGTTACAAACTCAACTTGTTGGTCATCAGTAACCTCTTCTTGTTGAAACCTTCCTTGTCTATGGCGATCCTCGACCTGATTTCCTTGGTGCAGTAGACATCTTTTGTCAGCAGACTTCCCAGATACTTGAACTGTTCTAATGATAATATCAAAAATGATAGCTGAAGATCACATGAACTGAAGCATAAATTTACTCGTATGAAAATTGGTTTGGTAGATTTTGTAACTGTAAAAAATTGTCTTCTAATCTAAATATGAGTGTAGATAAATTGTAGCATTTGGAATGAATAAAAACAATAGAATTAACAACATTTACAAATGGACAATCAATTATTTATCCATAAATTGTAATCTAAAATTACCTAACAAATCAGTAGTATAACTCTTGACTTGGCGAATGAATACATGAAAGTAGACGTATTAACGTATTGAACTACATGATGTATGTTCTTCTACTGTGTATTGGACAACTCAAAATATATATTTAAATTAATATTGTATTTACTACCAAATCATAAACAACGTATCAAATTACAAGTAGTTAAGTCTGTATTGACCGCCTGTATGGTCTAGTGGTTAAGGGTTCCTGGCTACATATTTAGAGGTCCCAGGTTCGATCTCTGATACTTCCAGATTTTTCTGTAACGTAGTTAACTCAGCTTCATGGAAACAATTGAGGAGCTACTTGAATAAACAAGTAATGGCTTCGGTCTAGAAAACTGAGATTAACAGCCAGAGGGTTCATTGTGCTGACCACATGACACCCTCTATCCGCATTCGGTGGCTGCTCGGTCAGTATAGCAGGCTGAAGTCATAGATTTTTTGTTTAAGGCCCTTGGTCCTGTCGAGTGGAAGTATAAAACCTATTTTACGGGATGGTGGGCGGGAGGGTGAAAGGCGTGGCGTGGCTTCACAACTGACCTAAGTATCCTTCCGCGCCAACAAGAACAGATGGATCACGGAAACCGTAAATGGCGCTAGCTACCGGACATGTCTTGAGGAAAAAATCATACGTTTGGAAATATCAATTTTCTCGAGAACGAGTGACATTTTTATAATAGATGTAGATGTTTATTAATTGTTACATTTTCTTATTTTTTGTTATGCAGCCGGCAGTTTTCTATTGAAAAATGTCAAAATTATCAATCTTTGATTACTGTTAAAACCATAGAAGAGGGGTGTATATAAATATATAACTTAATCAACATGCTTCTATTCTTGAAAAAACCGTTTCCGAAAATAAAATTGCAAAACAATAAAACATTATTGAAGATAACCGTTGGTTCTCATGGCTCGGCATTTCCACACCAAATGAAAAGGGCTAATCGCCTTTTAAGTCTATGATTCTTAGACTCCTTACAATGGATTTGGATTTACTAACAAGCTTAAAATTTGGAAAACCACAACGATATTACTCGATACCATTTTGTTTCCCAGCTTTTCAATAATATATTGAAGGCATATTCTTAAAAATGTACTGTACAGTAAGTAGTACATCTATTCATCAAATTACTAATACCAGTTTTGGTGGTCATGTGGTCTAACTGGCTACTCTCGCAGAAAATTTGGCTGTCGATGACGGGGAGATAAAGGTTCGAATCTCGGTCGGGTGTACTGAGGGGGGAGGAAGGGTGTTTGTTTGCAAAAATGTTTTCCAATCTCCCTCCATTCAAATTCTGGTACACTTCCTATAAATATAGCCTTCCTAATCCCTAAAATAAGAATATTCTGGGAGCTGAAGGAGGAGGCAGGAGATAAGACGCATCGGAGGTCTTTTCACTGACAAAAGGAATGGACCTGTCGTAAGACAGAACTAATAATAATAATAATAATAATAATAATAATAATTGATTAAGTGGTGCTAAAAATATTATTTCGCATGCGAACTAATCATGAGGCTCATTTAGTCTGGTGTATGGTGACGGTGAGGTTGGGGGTCAAATCCCGAATAGTTGCCCAAAAAGTTTTTTTTACTCAATTGTTTACTATTCTATTGCCATGAAATATGGCTACATTTCCTATATATTCAACCTTACTCCCCTGCTCAGTTAGTGCGACTAAACTTGTATAATCCGAATCGGTAATATGACGCAAAGTAAAAGGTATATTGTAAAACCAAATATTTTCCCCGATTAAATTCGAGATTTAATGTTTATATAATATTATGTTTTATTTATACTTCATTAAAATTAAATACAAAACAAATATTTGTAATTCTTATTTATTTTGTACCTAGAAAATATCTGTTATTGATATTAATAACAAAGGGATTATTAACTATTTAATCTAAAAGGGAAAGCCTGATAAAGGTAGTGCAAAGGAAACGAATAACTACTCATATGCAGAGAAGATGAAAAATCACATTCTAGAATATTCATTCCCAATACATTCGCTTGGGATTCAAATAATTATTGTATTTAGGACTTACGAAAACAAATCTTACTCAATTGAATACTTGAGGATATTAAACGCAGACTAACCTATGTACAGTAAATTATATAGAGGTAATATAAAAGCTAATTTAAAAACTATACATTTGTAGATAGAATAAATTCCACACACACAGAAAAAAAAATCAATATAATTCTCCTCTTTGTTTGTTAAATCATTTGAAAGATCAGTTTTAGATGTGAATATCTCGAAAACTGTCGACAAAACTTTTATTTTGCAAATAGCCCTTTCGGTTCAATTTAACGCAAAGAATATACTTATTAAAATAAATACTAGAGTTTCTTATAAGCCTACACAAACATTCTTCAATGACAAAATGTCAAATCGAAAGTGAAGTCTCTTTACTAAAACGATGGCTAAATTTCTAATTTGACCCTATTTATCGTTGAATTTGATATAAAGTCTCGCTTTGCTCGTTGGAAGCTTCGCCCCCAAACCCTCATTGAGTTTTCTTTGCAATTGGATGTAAACTAATGTAATTCCAGATCCGTTTTCTGATACGTCTTACCGTTTAGCCACAAGAGACCTCCAAAGAAAGGTCAGCACCGACTTTAAAGTGGCTCCACCATTTCGATTTTTTTTTGGGGGGGGGG
>CABFVX010000544.1:221394-248592 GCA_902151425.1 Timema shepardi
GGGGGGGGGGTTAAAAATCACATTTTTAACTTTTTGGAATTTTCCTGTCGGTTACAGGCTAGAAGCTATAAGTTTGTCAAATTTCAAGTTTCTATCTCATCTGGAAGTTGTTAAACATTAATGTCAGCGAGTAAGTCAACCATGCGGATTTATGGTACTATAATGGTGACAGAGGTAATGATTGGGCCATGGTTGAAATGTTCACCAAGTACAGTTAACCTTCTACCGTTGAGAGTCTCCTATAAAATACTCGTAAAACAGATATAGTGGAGCACCATTAATATTATTATTACTCGTCTGGGCTACATAATTTGTAGTCCAGTAGAGGAAAGATTATCCAGTACTAATGTACCGTTGCCCAGGGGACGCCCGAATGTACTAATAGTACCACCTTTCAGTGGAGGCTCTTTACATGCCCCGATGAGATGAGATGAGGGTGATAGTGAGTATGAAGTTGTAGAGCCAGTGGAAATACTTAAACCTAACTTAAGCCTAATTAATTATACCCCGGTGACCGTTGAGATAATTCCCCTGTCTGTAAAAAATACCCAAGTTACCAACCGAGAATCGAACCAGGGACCCCCAGGCTCGTAATCGGGTGCACCAACAACTACACCGTGGGGCCAGTTTACGCTCCGTTGAAATGTGGTGGTGCTATTTCTTGCTGTGTAACGGCATACCTGATGATTTCAACCTCAGTTGTTCGGAATGTCCCATAGATTTTCTCGCCGATTAGTTTAATGTCTCTGTGGATATTAAATTAGCCTCCTTCATCGGTGTAGGCTATCGGTCCACTTAGTCCACTGATATATGTCGAGGAACGTAGAGTGAGAAAGAGAACCCTACCCGTTGTGGTACGCGGGGAATGAAGCTCAGCTCATGCGTGGCATTCTTCTTACTAATTTCCTCTCTGTTATATTGTGTAGAAGCCCCATATGACACAGTGTTCATTATGATACGATGTGATGGGAACAGAAAAAAAAACGCATTCTAAAGGGATTCTTTAGGCAGCTATGTATACCAATTAATCCATTCAGCTCCTTTGTCGATAAAAGCACTGATTATACTTACTTAGACTACTTACTCTATGACATTAGGTATTAGAATGTTCACTGCCGAACTTACAAAAGTACCCCTCCTATCCCTATCTAGAGCTAGTTCTATCCAGTCCAACTCATTACACCCTATCCCTATCTTGAGCTAGTTCTATCCAGCCCAACTCATTACACCCTATCCCTATCTTGGGTTAGTTCTATCCAGTCCACCTCAATACACCCTATCCTTATCTTGAGATAGTTTTATCCAGTCCAACTCATTATACCCTATCCCTATCTTGAGATAGTTCTATCCAGTTCCCCTCATTACACCCTATCCCTATCTTGAGCTAGTTCTATCCAGTCCCCCTCATTACACCCTATCCCTATCTTGAGATAGTTTTATCCAGTCCCCCTCATTACACCCTATCCCTATCTTGAGCTAGTTCTATCCAGTCCCCCTCATTACAACCTATCCCTATCTTGAGATAGTTCTATCCAGTCCCCCTCATTACAACCTATCCCTATCTTGAGATAGTTTTATCCAGTCCCCCTCATTACAACCTATATCTTTCAGGTCCATTCTAATATTATCTCCCACCTGCGTCTAGGTCTTCCAAATGGTCTCTTCGCATTGAGTTTACCAGTCAGCACCCTGAACAAGGTTCTAAAATATCCCATTCGCGCTGCATGTCCTGCCCACCGTAATCTACGAGATCTGAGTATCGTAACAATATCTTGTGATGAATACAGGGCACGTAACTAATCATTGTGTAAACTCTTCACTACCCAGTATCTTTATCCCTTTTTGTATTAAAAATGAAACTAACCAATATTTAAAATTTAAATTTGATTTAGGCCGATATATATTTATTTTTAAAATCGTAAAGCAAATTTTTAGTTATATGTGGAGAATCAAAATCTAAAAACTAATAAACATTATAAAAATTATTATAAAATGTATTTGTATAGAGGTACATAGGTGTTCTGATATCAGCAGAGGCAATTTTTTATGATGAATTTTTTTTTAACTCTCAATTAATATTTTTTTAATGGTAGTATTTGGTGTTGAAAATTCACAACAAATATTTACCGGCACATTTCCCTACTCTAATCACCAAACTGTAACATAAGACATGTAGTAATATTTTTTTCATTCATTGTGGTACGTCTATCAATCACTACCAAATTGTACGTTGAAAACTACCGTTCACTGTCTGCATTTGAAATGGACAACCAAAGAGATTGTAGCAAATTTTATATATATAAAAAAAAGTTCACCTTTGTGTTTCAAACCTATTAGAGCTTTTATCACATCCATATAATCACTGTCAATTTGTTCGGAAATTAATGTGCACAGTTATTTGTGGCCTAGCCGAAAATCACTCTACAATTTTGGGAAAGCAGATAGGTCCTTGAATATTCTTTAAAGTTCCCTCCCATCACTTTTGAAAAAGGCCTGCTCAGTAACTTAGTAGGGTCATACAGGTATTCTAATGCTTTTATCACTTTAATTTCGTCGCCATTTTTGGCATACTTTAAATTTAGCTTAGCACAAGTTAGTACACCACACGCCTTCAAGCACTCCTAAGTTTGTTCTATATATAGTACTCCAACCAACCGTTATTGTTTCTTGAAAATATCATGGCATTAGTACCAAACTAGAAATCAAGGTACGTTTATTTGTAGCAATTATTGCTACAAGGTATCCTAAATTGGGTTAGTCAATCAAAACATCACTTACCCAATCTCACCAACCGGACGAGCACGCGGAAAGAACAACACGCCCACACACGATAACAACATGGAAACATCTGAGAGCGCTGAGTCTAGTGCTGCATTTTGCCACTATGCACCACCACCTGTCTCAATAACAACATGGACATCTAGAAATAGATAGAAGCTCTGAGGCCTTGCTAGAAGATTCTCAACGCGTCTAGTACAGCGCACCTCCCCCCTTTCCGTGTGTTTGAACTCTGTGATCCCCACCCTTGTGTAATCCCGTCTCGAGTGTTCGATGAGTTTTGCACCATATAAAAGACCGTTCATCAAGAAAGAGACCACTCTTGGATTAGGCTCGGACATTGACGAAGCGTAGGCTTCAAGGACACACTTATACAATGTAAGGAGAAATTCTATTTCGGCACAAATATAAATATTGTAATCTTTCTAAATTCCCTTTTGATCGTTGTACGTGTAAATATTGTTTTTTATATCTTATATGAATCTTCGTTCGTTTACTAAACATTAAGTTTAACTTCACTTATGTTACGCATGGATTGTAGGGAAATAGGACGTTACTTAAACTACAAAAGTAATGTGGGGAAGTTTTTTTTCTATGTTTTGAATTTTTTCTAATGTTAGTTAAATTGTGCTTATCTTATTGTGCTTAACTTTGATTTAATTATTTAACTTTAAGAATTGTATTTCAACGATTGTTGTCTTAGTATCCATATTGGGAAGTTATTTTATAATATTAGGTCCTAGCTATTCAGTTGTTAGAATGCGTGACGTTGATATCTATTCTTATATATTTAACTTTATGTATCTAGCTTAGGAGTTATGTTTCATAGTTATTAAATGTTGGCAGAGTGTTAATAATATTTAGGCCAGGAAAGTTTAATAATAAAGTTAGGAATTATCCTTAACTTTAATGAATGGATATCTAAGTTTATTTAGTATGACATCTACTTTTGGAGGATTTCGTAATAAGTTTTTTTTATTTATTTGGGGAGACGTCATGCGTAGGCTAGTCATTAATGGGGTAACCACGGAACTTTAATACAGTTAGCTACAATTTTGACTAACACTAAAATAGGTCATTGTTGAGAAATCTCATTTAAGTTTATATGTTGTTATACGCCGTATTTGTAATGCTAGGCATTGAAAGGATTATATGTTGTCATACGCCATATTGATAATGCTAGGCATTAAAAGTTAATTCACGTATGTTCAAGGAAAGTTTTCGTGTAAAAAACAATATCATAGATTGTTATTATTGCACTTCAGCTTTTACCGATATTGTATTAAAAAAGAATATTCTTAGATTCTTTAAAGAAATGCTATGTTCTTTAATAAGATGTTGGCTGAAATAAAAGCAAAGTTTTCTTTAAGACTTGAACTTTTTACTATTCTAGCTATGCCATTTATCCTTAGGTTTAGATATGTATAATTTTAATGTCCCTTTTAACTTAGCCTTCGACCTCGTCATATTAAAAATAAATTGAGTTCTGAAGGAGGACAGTGATAATACCCTCCTTCTAGAAGTGAGTGGCGTGCGTTGGAGATGGGCTGTGTACCCCGCTATATTTCACAACAAAAACATAATATTGTTTTACACTTCGCACTCCTATTTTTCTAAATTTTTTGACAACATTAAATTTATTTTATTTGTATTGAATCCCTCTAATTCTAGAGCTTGGATTACATATTTTTTAAGTTCAACTTTTAAGTGAAAAATACGTTGTTGGTTTTTCAGTTTTGTTTCGGTGTTAAAGCTACACATGCGCGAAATATATGATCCAGACATATTATTAAAACTTGTGACACTCTTCTGTGACTAAGTATTTTGATAGAAAAGAAAATGTCAGTAAATGTTACGTTGTGTAAAACTTCAAATTCGACTATTGAAATATTAAAACTTGAAAAATAATTGTTATTTTTTCACGTTAATCACGACAATAATAGTATTTCTTGATAATAGTAAAATTTCACGAAAATTCGCGATTTTAAAATACTTCGGATCAGATCACTTCAGGAACATTGTGAAACGTGTAAATATAAATTTTGGAGCTACAGAAAAACAATCCACCTTTATCGCCAATAATAAAAAAGGCCTCTCCATATAAGCATTCCTGATATAGCCCACATATTGGTACATTAAGTTATTTGTGAAATTATTAATGTAATGTGAAACCACTTATTTAGTTATAGGATTTTAATCAATTATCATATTTTACGTCTTTGCAAGTGCTTATGTATAATAAATGAGCTACTAACTAATGACCAGACTTAAAATAAATAGTAGATTTCAAATAATTTATATATAATATGCTCACCGTAATTTGGGCTTTTCGTGGTAGTTGACAAGTTTCTAAAAACAGTTTTATATTTATGCACTCATCCAAGATTTGTGCCCCGACCTACCTGTCAAATATGACCAAGTATAATGTGAGTCTAATATCATATACTGCTTGACCACCAATGTAGTTTGATTTTGTAAGTGAGTATAACCATAACGCAAGTAGGTACGAAGTCTATATTACCATTATAAATAAGAATGATTGCATTCCATAGATCAGTACGCCAAAAGTTTTATTTTTATTTCCAACCCAAGTTTTATCAAACAGCCAACATATACCATAAAAATAAACTATAATTTTTTATAGAGTGTACTGTACATCGTAGTAAAGATTCATCGCTTTAAATTCCTAGCTTTATTTCTTTGCGTAGTATTCCTTAATGCCATTTATGAGGATATTAATCAAAATGTCCTATTTGTTCATGGCCTCTTCTAGTTTAATCACTAGAATCGTTGTATTAAATGCATCTCAAGTGTTGTTACTATAAAAACGTCACAATAAATGTAGTGTCTCACATTTTATTGAGCACTGTTGAGTTTTTAAACTGTTTATTGAAGCAGTTATTTTAATTATTCATTTCGAAGGTGTAACCGGTGTTTATTATTCTAGGTGGAAGAAGCCATACTCAGAAGGGGGGAAAAAATGTGTTATTAAATTATTTACAAATACTTAAGAAATAAATCTAAATACGAGGTTACTTAATTCTAAGATAAAAAAAAATACTGTCATGATAACATTTGTAGTCAATATTGTTTGTATTGAAGCTTATACCTTTTTTTTAATGATTAGATAAACCTTCTTACAAATAAAATATATTTTAAATATGAAATAGTGTAGATGCATTTTTTGTTTATTTCATTTTATTACTTTCCCTCCTTTACGGACTATCCGTAATTAATTACACTAATTGGTTAAGAATGATAAAGGAAAAATTCAGAGGAATTGTCGTCAAGTTTTTGAGAGGGAGTGTGATAAGCTATAGTTTAACTATCCTAGACCTGCTTCGGTGGCCGCATGGTCTAACACGCTACTCTTGTTTTAGAGTAGAGAGATCAGTTTTCGATTCTGGTTGGGTGCACTGATGGATTTTTCAAAATGGTTTCCCACTCGTCTTCCACGCAAATGCGGGACACACTTCATCTAAACATAAACTTTCCTAAGCCCTAAAACCGTTAGCATAATTAGTGCATAAGTGTATAGTCCAAACGTTTAGTAAAACGTGGTACAAAAATAAAATTATTTCAATTAAAATCGTTATTAAATATTACAAAAAAAAACTAAAATAAAATTGTTTAAAATTACCATCGTAAATTAGATTTAATCTATTATCAGAACTGGAATATAGAACCAACTAATTTTTATTTATTTATATGTTAAATATATACATACTCGATTAAAATATCTCTAAATAAATTGAACACTATACGAAGTTGGTTTTGAAATTAATCTAAAAATACACAACAGATTTTGGACAAGATATAAAAAAAAAACACGTTCGGAGTCTATCTTTTGGTTTTCATTATTATTTTTTTCCACCTATCTTTTTTCCTAGTCATTAACAGGAAAATACTAGATTAAGGCGGTGATGTGTTTTTGGTGTCCAAATATAGGAGCGACATCCGAAAGAACATAGACGAGTATAAATTGCATTTTAATCTCCCAGCAAAGGGACCCATTTCACCTCGTGGAAGTGATTCGCGCTTGATGGCTGTGGTTAAATAGACAACACAAAACCTCATAATTGTTCCACAACACATAATCACGGGGCGGGGGGGATGGGGGGGGGACTGGTTTCGGTGTGAGAAGATGACAAACCACTCTAGGAAGCTGAACTACGTACAAAAGTAGATGAAAAACATCCACGTCTAATTGGATCTGACTTTTATCCTCATGTTTCTTTCTTCTTTAAAATAATTTGAAAATTAATACAGAAATTATATTTTGAGCTCTGGTGGGAGTAAAATAATTATAAATAATTATTTTATTAGTGCATATAATTGAAGATGAAACAGAGATGAAGGTAAAATAAACTTTTAAAGAATAAAATGATGTTTAAAACACGAAACTCGTGCGTTAACCACTAAAGTTTGAAATACTTGCACCTATTACATTTGAATAATTTGCTTAATGATATAATTAGGCATACATTCATCTTATAGGTCGTAATTCAATATGTAAACCAAAATGTATGCTAATCTTGTGATCATTACCAAAGTATTGTCACGAAGAAAACTTGTATCTTAAAACATACAATGTCCAACAGTTTATTTTAATGCAATATTTGCTCTAATGTGCCTACAATATTAGATTACTTCAAATTCTTATAAACTAATTTAAAAAATATGTTCAGTTCAAAATTATATGCTCAGCTACATATCTCTATATTATCATTTGAGAATGTTTTTTAAGAATAGTGTCGTATCACAAATATATCATAGAGGATAATTACAATTGACTTCCTTTGAAGAGGGGTCCAGAGATGAAACCCCACTGAGGGTGATTTTTAACATTTAGTTTTCACTGTGTCCTGCTTCGGTGGCAAAATGGTCTAAGGTGTCACCCTCGCAATAGAATGCTGACTATGGGGAGATTAGGGTTCGAATCCCAAAAGGGTGTACTGAAGGTGGTTTTTCCTAAGGATTTTCCACTCTTCCTCCACGCAAATTCCCCAGTTTTCCTTTAAATTCTATCTTACTCATTACTACCACACTAACCTAGTTAATAATTATATATGCCTATATCTTGAACAAGTAGTGATACGTTGTGGGAAAAAAATCGTTATGGTTTTTTCTCATCCTCTATACACACTAATTCGGGTACATTTATCATAGTTTACCCTTCTGATATATTTTCTTTATATTAATCAATTAAAAAGTCCTATTAATTGGTTTAAAGTTGTAAGTAATATAATTATATTGAGCGTCTGGGCTACATCACTCGTAGCCCAGTGGTGGAAATATTATCCAGTACTAACGTACTGTTGTCCAGGGGATGCCCGAATGTACTAATCGTACATCCTTTCCGTGGAGAATATTTCCATATACCTATTAGATGACGTGATGGTGACAGTGAGTATGAGGGTGTGGAACCAGTGGAAACACAACCTAACTTAAGCCTAAATAACTAAATATTGGTGACCGTTAGGGTGATCCCCCTTTCGGGAAAAAAATATCCAAGATGCCACCCGGTAATCGATCCTGGGACCCCTAGACTTATAGCCAGGTGCAATGACCACTATACCACGTGTCAGGTCAGCTTTAAGCTTAAAATATGTGATATAAACTACTTATTATAAGGGGTAGATGTTAGGAGGGTAGTAAGATATAACCATAAATTTATTTAATAGCTACACTTGTAATCGAACCAAATACCCTGTACTTACGAAGCAGTACAACTCATTATTACAACCACTACTTGGGCTCTTAAGTTTTCACGTCCGTGGCTACATTTCTCCCTCCTCAAACTCGACTTGAAAAGATGACATGTTTGTTCCCGCTAGTGCACTTTAATGATACACTTTGAGTGATTAAGGGACGTAAAAAAATAAAATTCTTTCGCCTCACTTTCTTGCTAAGCTAATGTGGCCTTAACCAGAGACTTCTCTCTCTTTCCCACTTTCCCACGGCAGCCAACATGAACCTTAATAAAAAAAAAAAAGAGAGAGAAAATTTTACATGCAGACATTCCTGTCCACCTTACCTGCAATACGACCAAAACAAGGAACGATGGTTGTTGGAATGTTGCTCTTAAAGAAGCGTTCTTTACTCTCTGTCCTCACCCGGTCAGATTTGAGGGGCAGCCATGTTGAAATCATGCCTCATGGGAGCACATAATCACACTTCAAATAGGGGGGGGNGGGGGGAGGAAGCTAAGGTCTAGAAGACCTAGACCAGACCCGCATCGGTAGCCGTATGGACTGACGCGTCACTCTTGTGTTAGATTGGATTGTCTGTGATTTGGGAGATCGGGATTTGAATCCCAGTCGGGTGTAGTGAGAATCTATTTTTGAATTTGTTTATTACTTCCCTTCACTACAATTGCGGGTAGATTTACTCTAATATTGTATCTTATTTATCCCTATTCAATTAGGGTGATTATCAGCTATTTTCGTGTTGTACTAGACTGTCTATGATGGGTAGATCAAGGTTCGAATCTCAGTTGGATGTACTGAGAGTAGGTTTTTTTTCAAACGGGTTTTCTACTCTCCCTTCGCGTGAATGCGGGTATAACTCCTATAAAGTACGACCTTCCTAATCCATAAAACCATTAGCGTAATTAGTACATAGACGTGTGGCCCGAACGGGGAGTAAGACGCGGAGATAAAAAAAATTATCTAATTTTTAAGTTTATATTTTAAAGTAAATTATTTGTTCATTAAAATAGACATATAAGTTTAGTTTTATCTTCTTTTTTCTTATTAATATAATTAATAATGTTCTTTATAATTTATTTTTTTCACCCCGTCGCCCTACTAATTCGGCTCATACACATAATATATACTAATCACGTTAGTATGTTTGGTATGAGGATGGTTGAATTTTAGACGAATTGTACCTTCATTTGCGTGGAGGGAGAGTGGAAAACCACAAGTAAACACCACCCTCATCACACACGACCGGGATAAATATCCTGATCTCCCCATCATTGGCAGTTCAGTATATTGCGAGAATGACGCCCTAGACTATTCTACCAACAAAACTGATGTTTAAAAAAATACTTTTTATAGTTCCCCTTTAGTCTCCACGCCTTCAATAAATCATATATACGACCTTGGACCACTTTAGAGGATTCTGTAATATATTATATTTTGTATTTTATTCATACGGTTGAAATAAGAATATAGAAGTTATTAATTTAAAGAAGTGGACCCGCATCATCTTTAAGGGAGAGTGTGTAAAACCCTTTAGGAAAATTCCCCCCTTTATCACATCTGGCAAAGATTCGAACCCCGACCTTTTAGTCATCAGAACATCATACAAAACAAGAACTGTGACCCCGTGCCGAATGGTGTTAGCAAGATAAAAACCAAGCTTATTTATTAAGAGATAAATTTTCAGTCCTACCGGGAATCAAAATGGGGACCTTAAATGTCAATAAATAAAATTATTATTATTATTATTATTATCATCGCGTCCTACTACCCGTTCGGGTTATACGCACTTACGATAATATGTGATGGTAGGGTGATTGTGAGATTAAACGGAGGACCTACAGTTTAACGTGGGATCCGAACCACGGTGGAGGCCTGGCATTCCCCACATTCAATAAATAAAAGTACCATGGTCTACGTTCAACCTTTAAAAATTTATTTTGTATATTCTAGCTAGCACAAAACTTTATCATTGGTGTAGAGGAAGGAGGAAAAGAGGTAAGGGGGAGGGGGCTATTCTTTCATGGTGATAAATTAATCGCTAGGGGACTGGTCGTTGTGTCTGTTATAGAATAACATTAGTTTCTTAGGTCTTATGATGATACAAGCAGTTGGTTCAGAAAGTTCATATAAAATACCCTGTGGTTTTTTTTATTTATTTGATGTACTACCTAACGTTCATTTTCTGGACCTACTGATTTTATCAGCACTCGAGAATTTAGATGAGCGAGAAGGAAAGAGCCTACAAATTTTGAGACCTACAGCTTTAATTCCCCTCCGAAGGAAGTTGTCATACGGATTCTTATCGCCCAAGAAAAATCCGTCAACCTCAGCTGGGTTTGAATCCACTAACATTGGATTCTGAAGCGAGTACTTTACTCCAAAATCTCAGATGTCGACAAGTAAAAATATTAAACGTAACCTTTTTTTAAAAAAAGCCCACCGAGCAATAATTGATACCATCGTTCTATATCCCGGTTAGCCCCTACATTTCACCAGTTCAACTACAAGCCGCGTGATAATCTTTTTCTATCTCTGAATAGGGTCAGTATTTCACCACCCTCATGTTTGTAGTCGAGAGCCGCCACTGACTGACTGGTTGGCGCTGTTCCCAAAGATATACTGCATCACGTGGACCAACAGACCGACAGGGTTGGAAGTATTGTTTCTTATAAAAATGTACTCCATTTGTTTGGACTAGGAAGACAGCAGTGCGATATCTTCTCCCATGAAATCATGGAACAACGAGTAGAGGAAGTCACACTTAAGCATCATCCACAAACCACGTAAAGCTGTTGTTCTTATTAGCACCGAGTCTTACTACCCGTTCGGGCTATACGCACTTACGCTAATGTGTAACGGTAGGTGATTGTGAGATGAAATGGAGGATCCACAGTTTAACGTGGAATCCGAACCACGGTGAAGTTCTCACATTCACAAGCTGTTGGTTTTTTTTTTAAAGCACCACGTCTTACTAACTGTTAAGTTTATATATATACATGTTATAATCACTCTAAATAGTTAGATATGAGGAAGTTTAAATTTAGAGGGAGTATATCCGCATTTGCGTGGAGGGAGAAAGAGAGTGTGTGGAAAACCATTTTGAAAAAAGCGCTCTCAGTAGCTTACACCCGACCGAGATTCAAACCTCAATCCACCTGTCATCAGCAGTTTAATCTAACACGATAGTAACGTCTTAGACCATACGGCCACCAAAGTGAGCTGTGAGATATATTGAAAATTTAAAAACACCGAGTCAGTCACGTTAAAAAACTATTTTCATTATTTAAATTAAAAATAACTTTCAATTTGTTCCTTTTTAATACAGAAAAAAAATTAATACAAAACAATAAGTTCCACGTTGTATTTTTTCCAAGAATTTATTTCGATTCCTATCAACTGTTTATTTTTCCTTTAACAGACCTTCTGTGAAAGGTTTTGAATTTGATTCAACTAAATGTGACAAAGTATAATATTCACAAATGATGTATTTCTACAACTATGATAAAAAAAATTAGTAAATGGTACAGCGCACCCCACAGACTTTCTCTCTCTTTTTCTAATCTTAAAATAGAGAAATTAAAAAAAAAGTAAGATTTGTGAAACGAAATAATATACAGAAGTACTCCACCAAAGATCATAAAAATCAATCTCATATATTCTATGTATTTTATATAAATATATTCCATATTAAAATATCATCAGTTTTAACAGTATTACAACTTTACAATGACAGCTTATTCAATTAGTTGTGGGGATATAATAAAAATGAGAGATTTCTACTTATGTAAAGTACCCTTAATGTTATCCCCCCACCCCCCACAAAAATGAAATTACGATTTTGTTTGTAATGTTAAACAATGCCTAGATAAAAAAATTAATAAAAATCGGATCGGACTTCTGTGCTGGGGGACCGGGGTTCAATCCTCAGTCCCGGCACAGATTTATCTGATTACCAAATCCTT
The DNA here is from genome assembly GCA_902151425.1 of Timema shepardi. NCBI lineage: Eukaryota > Metazoa > Arthropoda > Insecta > Phasmatodea > Timematidae > Timema > Timema shepardi. The sequence continues at coordinate 233,846 of CABFVX010000544.1, forward strand.
TCCTTCACCTCTGACAAGACGTGTATTAATCACGACTTGTGAATGTGGGGAATGTCCAGGCCTCCACCGTGGTTCGGATCCCACGTTAAACTGTAGGTCCTCCATTTCATCTCACAATCACCCTACCATTACACATTAGCGTAAGTGCGTATAACCCGAACGGGTAGTAAGACGCGGTGCTAATAATAATAATAATAATAATAATAATAATAATAATAAAAGTTGTTATAGTGGATTTGGATAAAATAGATTTTTGTTTTCTCTTTTCGCCTTTTAGTAAACTAACCTTAATTTTGGAGTTAGATATATAACTCTAAAAACTCCACGGAGGAACCTTCTGAAGAAGTCCCCAGATACCAAGTTTAGGCCCGATTGGTAAAATGGTTTCAGCTCTATGTGGAGATACAGACAGTCGGCATCGCAAAAACAACTTTTTCTGTTTCAGGGGGTCATGAAACGTCCATATTTATTAAAATCTCGAGTTCAAGTGTTTTTTTTACGATTGCAATTCTTTCTCTTTTTGAGGAGACGAGAGAAAGTAAAAAATACAAACAGATGTTACTGAGGACAAAAAAAAATGCATGGCGTCAGCCAGCGATAGAACTAAACCATTCTAGCTGTCACCCACTTGGGTGGCCGCATGGTCTTATGCGCCACACTCGTGTTAGACTAGACTGCCGAAGGCGGGGAGATCAGGGTTCGATCGCAGTCGGGGTAGTTTTTTCCTAAATGGTTTTCCACTCTTCCGTCAAACAAATGCGGGTGCAAATTCTATAAACTAAATCTTCTTTATCCCTAACACATTACTGTAATCATTATAAACGCTGTGTTCAATTACCGCGACAAGGTAACATTATTTCAACCACATTTAAATCTTACCTCTTGTGATACAAGTTACACTAGAGACCTCTCTTTCTCGCTGTTCCATGGCGTAACCCTTGTGTCTTATGTCACGTGTCCTAAGAGAACAGTTGGTTGACAAATGGTGGACAGAAGGGAGTAAAACAATTGACGGTAAGAATGAAACGAGAGAGGGTTACCATGTCCACGTAATTGAGTATCCTTTTTTTTCGATCTGTTTCTAATGCCTAGCACCTTAGGACTAAATACAAGAAGGGATGGTGGAAATAGATGGCGTATCGGATTTCTTAAAGAACAAACATTTATAATTAATACAATAGAATTTCCATCTACAAAATATTAACCGTCTTTAAGAACCCGTCTCACTACCATGGAAACTACCTGGCTTAGGTAGGTAATACCAGTAAAACCACCCCGTATTTTTTAAACAAATACAACAAAATTGAAAAACATATCTTTAATTGAAAATCTATTGAAATTATCTCATTTCCCCCTGTTGTCTAAACGAAGAACACAGAAAACCGCACTCTAATACGTTTATTGGTTCTAGACAATGTCGTAGAAAGGAAAGTTTGGAGGGGGGGGGGTCCAGACCCCCCTGGAATTTAAACGATCTACAGTAGCCCCATGGCTTCTATGGTGCTGACTGACAGCTTACAGCTGACTTCTGACAGTCAACATTTAGGTCAGAAGTGACAGCTACTAAACACATGTTTTTGAAGATCATATGGTTCAGCGTAGGGATACATAATTTGTTTTAGTAACTTTTCAAAGCCATAAGCTGTCAGCTGTGAGTTATCAGTCAGCACCAAAGAAGCCATGGGGCTACTGTACCTAAGGGGACACTATATCCACAATATTAAAACCTTTTACTTGCTTATTAGCTTAAGATATTATAGTAAGATTTTCTAGCGAAAACCTCCCTTTGAAAAATTAGCTTTCCTCGCCCTTAGTCAGAGTAAATTTTTTTATCTGGTATACTGGTTAACCGTTCATAAGATTATCTATTACGTTTTGGTTATAAGAATTAGATCGCTTTTTTAATTTAATTTCAAATATATATATATATATATATACTAGTAGTAGTTCTGTGAACAGTAGACTTCACTCCTGCCCTGATGTTATCGTCACTACAGTCTCACTAGTAGTTTTATGAACAGTAGACCTCGCTCCCTCCATGTATTTATCGTTACTACAGTCTTAACATTTCTTTTTGGATCTTTAGTTGAAATTCCTCCTTTAATTTCTTCCTGGATTTGAAGTGGATATTTATCCTTGGTGATCAAGTTAGATAGAATAAAAATTTATACTATATTCATGAGTACCTTTTAATTCATAAATAATAATTGTTGTTCACGTGGTTTAAGGTGTCCATCTCGCAATATATGCTGAACTTTAAAAAAATATGTCCTAGGTATTCTTGCTTAGAATTACAAATTCAAATCAATTGAGATGATATATTATACGAAAAACCTTTTGAGTGCCAAATATATCCAAATATATAGCCAGATCAAAACGTTATTATATTTACATCCTTCGGCCTAAATACAAAGAATACCCATGCTAGATTTTGTTAAAATTGTTACACGCATTTTGCAGCTATAGTTGAGCACTAAACAGGCATTAATATTATTATTATTTGTTCTGTCTCACGACATGTCCATTCCTTTTGTCAGTGAACTTAGACCGCCAATAGTCCCTGTCCTCTGCCTCCTCCCTGAGCTCCAAGAATTTTCTTCTTCCCTTCAAGTCATCTAATATTTGAATCCTCCTCCTTCCTAAGCTCCTCATTCCCTCAACCTTTCCTTCTATGATGTCGTGCAGAAGACAGTTCCTCCTAAGGGTATGCATAATCCAGTTTGGTTTGTACCGAAGAATCACATTCAAAATTGTTCTTCTCTCACCTACTTTTCATTTGTCATCCAGTCTGTCCACCCGGTCATACATCTATTTAAGTGGCCACCATCTTTAAACGGATAACCAAATCGAAAAACCATGTTGCTACGTTTATTGGGCTAGGTTCAAAGAATGTCTGAACACTTTTGTTAAAATTCGTCCTCTAATTTGGAAGTTTATTGTGTAACAAAGATTTGGACAAACAGATGGCTAGACTAAAACAGAATCTCGCTCCGATCGTTAAATAAATTATATGTATAGTCAGTTGTTTTTTTTAAACTCAAGCTTTTGAAAATACATTATGATTTGTTTAGTTCGAAAAATTGAATAGCTCGAACACAACATGATTCCCCATGAAATTCCTTTTTAAATTATTGATATAAACTAACTTTTAATTCGAGTTTCAGAAGGAAATATTTAGATAATTCGGAGCCTATGCATATTTTTTCCAGAGTTTGTACTGATTTAAAACCCAACTTAACGATCTTTACTAAACCACCACATATGCCTAGAATGTCTAATAAATTTGGTGTTAACCTACTGACACATAGTAAATGAGAAAGCGGGGAATTATGAACCGGTGGCGAGCGGGTTGCCTAATATAGGGATGTGTTGGATCGACTTTCATCAATTTCTGATTAAGTCTCCAATTTTCGTATGTTAACTTTTCCAAGTTTTTATAGTTGTGTTTAAATTTTTATTGTTTTTTATGTATGTATTTATTGTGTATTTGTGTTTTATATAGCATAGATAAAATGTGTGTTTAAATGTAGTATATTTTGAGGTTATTGGTTTATTGTGTACCAACTGCCCAGATACTCATGAACTCAAATTGTATATATTTAGAATTTTTTTAGATATCTCTTAGGCTTTAAAATTAAAAAAATTTCCACTGTAGTATAAAATACATTCTTATACAATAAATTTAGGAAGCTCATAACTACTACAACTGGTATTCGCGGAAGTAGATTAAACAATTAGGCAAAGTAATAACGTGTAGAGTGATATTAAAGTTTTTTCAAATATGTGAACTTTCAACAACAACAAAACTCCATAGCGTCAGCTTGTAATCTACCTATATCGACCGGGGGGATGCCGAATGCTGGTAAAGATATTACCAATTTCTGCGGACCTAGAATTATTAGCATAATTAGTGCATAAGCGTTACAACCCAAACGTGTTGTAGGACGTAGAGCTAAAAAACAAACAACGTAAGCTAAACGTACCTCAGTTTGATAAACACCTGCCTATAATAGTATGACTAGACGCTATATATATACATACCCCATATTATATACATTTAATAAGAAGATAACTGGATAAACCATTAAATAATACATATACTAGTCAGCACCCCAAAGAATCGAACCAGGGTATTTCATGATTGCGATCAGTCACTCTAATTAATAAATTCACTGAGACGACTCCATGTGAAAACAGAACAAACAGGGTGCCTTGAATTAAATGTGTCAATGACAAATATAAGACTGTGACTGATTGAATTAAGAGGTTCGAATCCATCAACACTCTCTTCGAAGTGCATTGCGCATGTTTAGAAGGGGAAAAAAAAAGAACTAAAACTTGATATGAAAGACGTGCAACCTCACTTTAAAGCCATACGAGAGTGTTTTCCCACACCTGTCCAAAAGACAACAACGAATTACGACAAGCTCGAGAGTTTTATTGGGACGTGCATACGTTCCCCGATTACGCGAACTACCTGATTCTTATCGAGGCACGCTTTAATTTATAACCTGTTGTCCATTATCCCATTCACGCATCCATGCGGTATCTTGAATGAACTTTACTTAAATGTTTTGACTTTTTTTCTTTTCTTTTATCCTTCTGTGCTCTTTTCCATTCCTCGAGAATTAAGATTTCACATATTTCCCACGAACTCCTGTAGAAGAATCATTATTCCACATCACTTTCTTCAAATCTCTCAAGATTTCACCAAGGAAAAGGTTTTGGGGTTGTTGGATTTTTTTTTTTTTTTACAAAGGCTGGCACTAAATAACTATTTTTCATAGCTGAATTCACAGGTAACTTAAAACCAGCGGATGACCTTTTAAAGAGTTGGTATCTGTTATTTATCTATAAAATAGATGTAAGGCATTAACCAAACATCAACCTCCACTTTACGTTGCAAATTGATAAATGAACTTTGACGTAATCCTTCTGAAGGGAATGAAAAACATCAATATTTAAACTGGAGTATTACAAATCACAAGCATTTCTGTTTAGGAAAATATATATCAAATAGTCATAATTTTACCGTTCGTGAAGGGGAAAATATGTATTTCTGAACATATTTATTTAATTTCTTTAAATAGATTTTATTATATACAAGAAGTGTTTTAGAATATTATTAATGTTCTAGAAAGTAAAAACTGATATTTAACTGTTTGACAAAATATATTTGGACCGCTTTAAGCAGTTAGAAATAAACTTCCGATTAATTTTCTACCTAGTCAGTTTTTTTAAAACACCTTAAAAATCAATACATACATAATCTTAGAGTTAGCTTTTTATTTTAAGGTGTAAAAAATAAATAACCCATTATTGTATTTGGTTATAACTTAATCAATTCAATAGTTTTAAACTACGAATTTATGAAAACACTTTACATCAGTGCTTAATATTTTCTCACTAAACATCATCTACATAATTAAAACTTGCATTGACTTTCAATCAAAATTTTGAAATTTTTATTGATATTTTTTTAAATTTGTATTTCTTAAAAAAAATACCTTATGACTATTTGAACATGAGTAGTGTTTAAGGTATTTCTAAAGGTGTTGCACTACAACTTGACATTGCTTGTAGAAACACTCCACCACATAACATATTATATTTAATTATATACATTGTTACAGAAACATTGAGACAAGAGGAATATCTTGGTTCACCGAAGGGAATAACAACCAATCTCAATAATTTATAGAGACCTCCATTAAAATATATAAATTTTATGATATTATCTCAGAAACTATTAGTTTTATAAAAATATATTTCAAACTAAGGATCTTTATTTTTATTAGTTCTAAAACTTTACAATAAGATATTTATTATCTGAAATAGTTGCGAATATGTTATCAAAATGGGAAATCTTTGCATATTATGTACCCTCAAAGTCGTAGACCATTTTTCTCTCTCCAAGGGGCCGAGATAAAGTAAACATTATTAATAATACACATTCTACTTTATACTGAAATTTAATTATTATTATTAGTAATAATAATAATTGGAGATGTAAAAAAATTGGCAGAATATAGTGTGGTTTTAATTAGTTAAATTATAGTAATTGTTAAAAGAGTGATTGAGTAGGCATACTGCTTTACCTGAGTGCTGGATAGTTGTCCACATAAGCACTAGAATACATAAAATGGTTGTATAGAAGCATAACATATATTTCACGTTAACTTTAACAGTAACCCACCTCGGTGGCGTAGCTAGCTAACGCGCTAGTCGTGTTGAGCTCTACTGCCGAGGACAGGGAGATCGAGGTTCGAATCTTGGTCGGGTGAACTGGGGGGGGGGGGTTCCTAAATGATTTTACACTCTCCTTCCACGCAAATGCGGGTTCACTTTATCTAAATTCAACATTCCCAATTCCTAATCCATTAGTGTGATTAGTTCTTAATCGTATAACCTAAACGGGTAGTAAGGAGCGGTGCTAAAATAAAATAAAACTTTAACAGTACCTATGAGTGCTAGTGAACGACGTAATGAAGCGTCACTTGGTCTCCCTTTATAAAAAAAAGGTACAACACATATTGTGTTTTTTAGTATTTACGATTCGTAAATCATTATTATTAGCACCGCGTCTTACTACCCTTTCGGGTTATACGCACTTACGTTAATGTGTAGGGTGATTGTGAGATGAAATGGAGGACCTACGGTTTAACGTAAAATCCTAACCACGGTGGAGGCCTGGCATTCCCCACATTCCCAAGATGTCTTGTCAGAGGTGAAGGAAGGGTTTGGTAATCAGATAAATCTGTGCCGGGACCGAGGATTGAACCCCGGAACCCCAACACAGAAGTCCGACACTTTACCCCTAGGCCACCAGGTCACCCAGTTTAAACAGAAACTATCAGTTGCTGAGAAGAGAGAATGTGGTTCACTGTTTCAGAGCCGCCAGTAAAGGGATGAACGAGGACTTCCTTGTGACCAGTAGCACAGTGTGTAAGACCTTCCCAGGACTGAGCAAAGAGCAGCTGGAGCTGTGTCACCGATACCCTGACGTCACGATGACTGCTGTGGAAGGCCTCCAGATGGCGGTGGACGAGTGTCAGTATCAGTTCCAGTGGCATCGCTGGAACTGTTCCTCCCTCAGCACCAAGAACAAGAATCCTCATAGTAGCGTACTACTTCAGAAAGGTGAGTCGAGGTCTTATTGGTGAGAGGCACCAATAACCTTCATAGTAGCGTACTACTTCAGAAAGTTGAGTCGAGGTCTTATTGGTGAGAGGCACCAATAACCCTCATAGTAGCGTACTAATTCAGAAAGGCGAGTCGAGGTCTTATTGGTGAGAGGCACCAATAACCTTAATAGTAGCGTACTAATTCAGAAAGGCGAGTCGAGGTCTTATTGGTGAGAGGCACCAATAACCTTCATAGTAGCGTACTACTTCAGAAAGGTGAGTCGAGGTCTTATTGGTGAGAGGCACCAATAACCTTCATAGTAGCGTACTACTTCAGAAAGGTGAGTTGAGGTCTTATTGGTGAGAGGCACCAATGACCTTCATAGTAGCGTACTACTTCAGAAAGGTGAGTTGAGGTCTTATTGATGAGAGGCACCAATGACCTTCATAGTAGCGTACTACTTCAGAAAAGTGAGTTGAGGTCTTATTGGTGAGAGGTACCAATAACCTTCATAGTAGCGTACTACTTCAGAAAGGTGAGTTGAGGTCTTATTGGTGAGAGGTACCAATAACCTTCATAGTAGCGTACTAATTCAGAAAGGTGAGTTGAGGTCTTATTGGTGAGAGGCACCAATAACCCTCATAGGAGCACCTTTATGAATAGAGGTAACTTGGGGTGTCATTATTAAGAGGCACCAATAACCCTCATAGCAGCGTACTTTTGCAGACAGGTGAGCTTAGCTTTTATTGGTGAGAAGTACGAAGAACAAGAATCCTCATAGCATCCGTCCCACTGCAAAGAAATGAGTCGAACTCTTATCGGTGATAGTTGATGTAACATTGCTCTATTACATATTAACACACACGATACAATGCAATATATAGTAAGTAGCCGCTCCTAGGACAGAACTAACACCTTCAAGTATTTTTATCTTTCCTGTCGCACTTTAGATTTCGGACAGAATTGTTCACATGCTGATTCTAAATGCTTGCGGAGATCCACTCTGTAAAAAAAAAGGGGACTTAACCGCTTCCTTTAGTTGCTCCGTCGGTTTCCCGTACACTGCGACGATAGGTAAACTGGCAAATATATCCCGTTAAATAGCTTAAAGCATATTTGTAAGATATACCACCATTATCTGAGGCAGTCATACATTCCGACTGGTTTGATGTTCGTTTAGCCGCTGAAACATCATGTCTAATAAAGTGCGATTAAATGGTCCCACTAACCCCTTCGACATTGGGTGGCCCTCTGCCGTTTGCGTCTTGGTGATCTGTAATATATATCTCACAAGTGTTTGATTAATGTCGCGTCGAGATTTCTGCCTTGATCTTTGTGAAGTTCAGGAGGGGGGGGGGGGGTTACACCAAAATCTACTGATGAACCAGCCCACAAAGACTCTTGGGCACAGAAACTGCCTTCGGGCTTGGTTCGCTTCCACCCAGCGAGTAAAGTAGGTGTAATACAACCATTAATACTTTCTTTCCCCGTTTAGTCCTTGGAAAGAGACCTAATATATCAATAGTCACCCGTTATAGCGGTTCAACCAACCCACAACTTCAGTAGAGGTGCCGTAGCTGTTGTTTTGTATATTCTGAGTTTTACTTCTTTGATAACAGACGAGATGACAACAAGTCACTATAATTTTTGTATTGCTAGTTAAAAGTATTCCTAAGTATTTAAACTAATTAACTATGTCAAATAACCAGCCCTGTGGTCTAACGGTCAGTGCACCTGAATACGAGTATTTTGTTCCCGAGTTTGATTCCCGACAGGTAGCTTGGGTATTTTTCCTGAAAGAGGAACCACCCCAACAGTCACCATGGTTCGGTTAGTTAGGCTTAAGTTAGGTTGTGTTTCCACTGGTTCCACACCCTCATACTCACTATCACTATCACCCTCATACTCACTATCACCCTAATACTCACTATAACCCTAATACTCACTATCACCCTCACCTCATCTCATGGGGACATGGAAAGAGCCTCCACGGAAAGGATGTACTATTAGTACATTGGGACGTCCCCTGGACAACGGTACATTAGTACTGGATAACCTTTCCACAACTAGGCTACGAATGTTGTAGCCCAGACGCGCAGTATTGTATTATTATTGGCGAAAGGCGGAAACGTAGTATAATCTTACACAGAAGAGATTTGTCATAAAAGGTCATTCAACAAGAGGATCGAATGTATCGTAATAGTATTTTCTATTTTGCATATATTTGATGTAACAGATATTTAAAAACCAGTATTAAACTAAATAAAAATGCTGGAGTGTGTTTCTCGTGTTAGTGAGTTGGAAACAATTATATGCTCATTGCCTGCTGACTGGCCTCTTGGTATTGTGGAAGGCGCCTCTGAATAATGATATATAGGTCCCTAGTTCGATTCCCGGCGATATCAGAGGTATTTTTTCTCCAAAAAGAACTGTTCCTATGGTCACCATGGCCTGTTTGATTAGGCTTATTACTCTGGAAAACGTTATGTTCCCATAGCGCGGCTAAAAGTCTGCATACAAGGCGAATCTGCCATATATTAAAATAAACTTCTTAAAATTAGAACTATTCTTGATCTTAATTTATCACACATATGTAGTTTATAATTTCCGCACGTCCATCACAGACGCTGACTTGAATTACCCTGAGAACGGGACGCCTCCATAATAACTTGGTGGGTAGAGTATTGGCATACTAAGTCGTCAAAAGTTCCGGGTTTAATTCCCGTGTCCAGGTGTCATTTTTTCAAATTTAAATAATAAGATTATTTTAACAGTTTTAGACAAGATAAGTATTATTTAAGAAACATTCATTACACTCCTAAATAATAATTATAACACTTTTAGATCAAAGAAACTAATAGTGTTTTACAGCACTCTACTCAAATATTGACATCTGAGAAATATTTAAAAGGAAATGTTTAAGGTAACCACATGGCTAGTTTCCGTGCCCATCTTGGTTGAATTCTTGTGAATAGCTGACTAAATCCCTCGGTCATTGTGGTTGAAACAACGTGGAGTTATTGGTTTTTAAGAGAACCATTTCTAATTACAGGCTACCAATATTTCTTGACAGCTGTTGAGTCAAGGAAATTCGAGGGACTATCTCTCTGAGATTGGGTTTCTTTTATTATATAAAATTAAGAACTAGCTTTTTATACGCATTATTGGCCATGACAAGTTTTTCGAAACGTGGGAACCGTTTATTATGTAAGTCCTCACAAAATTATCAGTTTCATCTTTGAGGGTTTGAGTGAAAAGATAGTTTTAAACAATTTTCTCAAGAGATATGTCTAAGATAATGGATCAATGAATACAAATCTTCAACAAAGAGAGGACGCGAGAAAAGGCCAGTTGATTTCTGCGTTTTTTTAAATAGAAATACTTCTTTTTATATATACAATATAACTTCAGTAGAAACATAAGCGTTTAATTTTCTTCGCGTGGTGATATCAACAGTTATTCGTATCGTTCATGACTCATGAGCATAGCGTCATTGGATGACAAACTTTTTAAATGAAGAAATAAAGTTGTCATTAAATTACAGGATATCCTTGACAGATATTTAAGAGATGTTGATATCACCATGCGAAGAAAATTAAACTCTATGTTTGTACTGAAGCAATAGTTTATTTATTTTGAGCAAACAAAAAAAATGTTTTTATAAAAACTGCAAAAATACTTACCTTTTATCGTGTCCCTTACTTCACCAACTTAAATTAAAAATATAAGAATATTAATTACATCAAGAGTATTTCTAAGACACGTGGGAGTAAATATAACACATATATAATAATAAAAGGAAGTGAGTGTTTGTTTGCGATGCCCAACCAAATCTACGACACGCGGCGATATGAAATGTTTAACATAGATGGATGGAAGGGGGTCCGAATCCACCTCGAAGCCGGTTTCTTAAGTTTTTAATTAGTTTTTTATGTTGGCTATTTTTAACAAATTTTTGAAGAAATTATTGTTAATCTGGTTTATAATTACGTTTCAGAGACAACTCTGATAAAAAAAATTTGTCGCATCCTCCTAGGAATTTTTTTTGTACGAAATCGACCGTAATTCTAAACAATTTTTTATGGGGAGGGGCTCATATAAATCTTATACCACAGCGGGTCACGGGCGACGCCCGCGCCGTGCGGGATTGCTAGTCTATGATAATCTAAAATCCAAACGAATACTCATATAATTATAATCTCGTTATTTGATATATTTTAAACTGCATCTGTGGGCACGCAGATATAAAGGTCATCTAGTCAGTTGTGTTGATTAATAGGAGGCTAGGGATAGAATACCGGCCCGTTGGTCTGAGGTGTTTTTTATTAAACTAAATAGTCTCCCACACTCCCTACCAAAAATAAGGACATTGCCACGGGTGTAGTGGAGCGGGAACGCCGTTCCGGCACTTCTTTTTTGTGGGAAAATATTAAATCTCCCTGTGCCAAACCGATAATTAAAATGTTCTTGTATAAAATTTATTTAAAATAGTTTTTTTAGTTAAGTTTTTTACTAAGCAATTTTAAATTAACTAATTGATTTTATATCAACATTAGTTAACAATTTTTTTTCATAATATGAATCAATAAATTCTGATGAAATTTACTGTGCCCTATGCGAATTTTTGGAATTTTAGGGGAAGTGTGCTATGTAAGTTTCTGCCTTAGTAACCATTACCCGTAAAAAAACTGCTCCAAATATTTCTAGAGGCATTTATGTTTGTGAATTGTTTACACTTCCGGCAGATGGCCCCCAAACCCCGTTCAGCTTTGAGGGGCGGGGGGTTACGTCCTTGCGTTTCCGGCACTGCTAAATTTACGACCACACCACTGGACATAGGGAACATTGACACTAATTTTTACCTTTCTATTCCTTACCGTATTAGCGTGGTTTTTTTTCAGCACCACCGTCGGGTTATGCATTTATTTATTAATTACGCTAATGATTTTAAGGATTAGGAAGATTATATTTAGAGGAAGTGTACCCAAACTTGCCTTGAGGAAGAGTGTAAAACAGTTTGGGGGAAATCACCATCAGTAGCTTACACCCAACCGAGATTCTAACCTTGATCTCCCCATCATCGGCAGTCTATACTAATACAAGAGTAGCGCTTCATACCATGCAGTCACTGAAGCGGGCTACTAGCGTAATTAAAAATCGTATAGGCTAGTCCAACAAAGAAATAAAACAAGGTGTAATAAAATAATATGTATATATTATACTACTCTAAGGCCACACGACTGACTCACTGACATTAATGTTTACCCACTTACAGATGACCTAAAAACTTGAAATTTGGCAAACTTATAGCTTCTAACCTGTAACCGACGGGAAAATTTCAACATCAAAAAAATATTTAAAATTGTGGAGCAACTTTAAAGTCGGTGCGGACCTTTCTTTGGAGGTCTCTTGAGGCTAAACGGTAAGACCTATCAAAAAACTGCTCTGGAATTACATTATTTTACATCCACTTGCAAAGAAAACTCTCTGGGGGTTTGGGGACGGAGCATCCAACGAGCAAACCGAGCCATTAATATACAAATAGTATCAAGATTGTGTTTTAATAAATCAATATCTAAAATTCTAACTATTATCATTATTTTTAAAAATAATGTTGATAATGGATGCAGAAGGATTTATTTCTATTCAATTTTTTCCTGGTTCTTTTGGATATTCCCTTAAATCCTCGCGGCACACCGTTTAAAAAACTGACATAGATTAATTGAAAATTCACTATAATTACGATTATGGATCTGTAAGCCTTTTTTTAACCATACCAAAATATTTAAATTGAGGATAATATAAAATGTGTGTGTCTTTGTTTCTAAATTTTCCTTAATATCCAACGAAATTGTCATTTTAATTCAAAAATATTTGTAAAAAAAAACACTTACTTTAGAAAAATGTTGTTATTACCTACGAAAATGTTCAGCTGCCTCCTTTTTGAACTGACACCTCAAACTAACAACGTCCTACAGGTGTGAGGTCCCCCTCTCCCACTTTCCTTCTTTCAGACGTATGATTCTCCACACCCTTCCTTTTCAGAGAGAAGTCACTGTGTCAACCCCCTGAAGGAACAGACAATACCAACACCTCCTCAAGGGGTAGTGTCACTGTGTCTATCCATCAAAAAAAAAACGTCTCACTCCCTCCCTCCCACTGTTCAGAGCATGCGCACTAAGTAACCGTGACCAATGCACCCGTTCAAAACCAACGGCTCCTGATGGTACTCGTCAACAAGTCATGACCACCTTCTTTCTATCTGAGCGTGCCGAATTACCACCCCCTCCCCCTCCTCCGACTTGAATCTCTCGACAATCCTCATCTCTTTCCCACCCCCACCCCCGACAACACAATTTACTTACCACTATACTTCTCGTTATGGCCGGAAATAGGCGAAGACGCTCACTTTAGAAATGGAATAGTGAATAACATGAATTATTGTGAGTTTGTTATAGAGAGGTGAAAGGGAATGGGGAGTTAAAATACGTATTTTTATAGCTATTTTTGTACACAAAAAAAACACATTTTTTGGCTAAAATAAATATTACTAGTCGAACGTGATGGCTTTGAGGAAAAGTGCTCGCCTCATGAACCGATGTTCATTGGTTCAAACCCGACCATGGTCAACGGATTTTTCTTGAGCTATAAAAAATCGTAGCACAATTTCCTTCGGAAGGGAAGTAAAGCCGTCGGTCCCATGTCGATTGTGGTATGTAAAAGAACCCTGGACGGTATGTCAAAATACCTTTACCGGTAAAATTGGTAGTCCCTTTTTCTCAAATGAATAAAGCATAAGAAAGACATATTATTACTATTAGCACCGCGTCTTACTACCCGTTCGGGGTGTACACACTTATGCTAATGTGTAATGGTAGAGTGATTGTGAGATGAAATGGAGGACCTACAGTTTAACGTGGGATCCGAACCACTGTGGAAACCTGGAATTCCACACGTTCACAAGTTATGATTAATACACGTCTTGTCAGAGGTGAAGGAAGGGTTTGGCAATCAGATAAATCTGTGTCGGGACCGAGGATTGAACCCCAGACCCCCATCACAGAAGTCTGACACCTTACCTCTAGACCGGAGGTTACCAAAGACATACATAAATGTTTGTGTTAAAGAAATTATATTAAAAAATTGAAAATGTTTAACATAGGCTTATACATGAAGTGTTCATATTACAAATTGTTGGAGAAAACTTCATTATAGACAACGTAATTTTTCTACAATTTCACCCGGTAGCCCCACTGGTTATAGAGATGTGTATGGGTCGGAAAGTGGTTGAAGGGGGGTAGGGGAATTGTTTTGGGTAAGGCCTCAAGAGGTACTCCCCACTCTAAGATGGGCCCCATAGCCCCAGCAGTTTCAGAGATGCATCTGTGGGCGGAGCGAGTTGGAGGGGGAACTTTTTTCAGGCAAGGTCTCAAGGGGTACCCCAACCTTAAGTTGGGCCCCATAGTCCCAGTTATTCCAAAGATTTGTCCGCGGTGAAGAAGGGGGTGGAGAGGTTGACTTTTTCAATTCAGGTATAAATTGCTATAATATTAATAGTGGTTGTGTTGTATATCTTCAGGCCAACACGTTTTTATTGAAGTCCTCATTTGTCAATTTAGACC
>CABFVX010000544.1:248613-271091 GCA_902151425.1 Timema shepardi
ATGTCGATATTGGGTCTGACAAGAACATATATACACTTTCGTGTGTTGATAGAAGGTATTTAATGCTTTGTTAGATACGATTGGATTAATTTTTGAAAGCTATTTAAGAACGTGGATCGTAGCTGGGCCAACTCAGCGCGCGAGGTATTATGGGAGTAAAAGGGAAAATAAAAGACCTAAGATATGCCAGAAATGTGTGCAGTGCATTCATATTTGAATGATTACTCGAGATTTTCCGCGGTGACGATGGGGGACAAAGCGACAAAGTTTCTTGTTTATAACTACAGAACTACAGTATATCCCTGTTATGACAGAATGAAGATTTGTGTACAGTGCTCATCAGTACGGCTTTTACCCTTATGTATTAGTTACGCTAATAGTTTTAGGGATTAGAAAGGTTATAATTAAAGTAACTATACCTGCATTTTCATGGAGGGAGAATGTAAAACCATCGAGGGAAAACCCACCCTCAGTATACCCCACCCTCATTATACCCCACCCTCATTATACCCCACCCTCAGTACACCCCACCAGGATTTCAACCCCAATCGGCATCGGCAGCCTGTCTATTTATAGAGTAGCACCTTAGACCGTGCTGCCACCAATGTGGGTATTTATTTAGTTGACTGACACACCGATAAAGAATATATCCCGGGTAGATTATTCGGTAGGTTGGTCGACATGAAAAGTTATTTAACAAGAGTTCGAATCCCTGTCCGGGTGTCATTTTTCCAAATATACAAAAAGTATTTTTTTTTTGCTACATTAACTATTCACAAAAACAAAGTTGAAAATAACACTCGTATGAAAGAATGAACAGTATGTGTATAACATATTTCTTGGTAGATATTTATTTAATGGTCACCATCATTATTTCAGTACAAGTGTATCTGCTGAATAAAGTTTGAAAATATTGATCGTGTATATGGGGTATAAAACCATCCTCAGCGGTTAAACAAAGCACAGAAGAGCATGGTGTGTATTGGCCCCCTCCCCCTTTTCATGATATGTTGGCGAGGAAGGCCCCCCCACCCCCTCCCAACTGAGAGTGATTATCATCATTACAGTAGAAAGCTCATTATCCTGGTTAATTAGGGTTGGGGTTTGTCCTGATACTTGTAAAGCCTAGTAATTGGGGCATTAAAACATATAAGCTTCTTTCAACCTTTGATAAGTCATACACAAAGGATTCATACACAATCACATATGTGTTGATATTATATAATGTGTGTGTGTGTGTGTGTGTGTAAAAGAACACACACACACATTATTTCTCTCTCCTTTATCCGGACCACAGCTAGCATCTTCGTAAATATGATCTGGATAATTGGTCATCCAAATAGTTTCTTCCTTTAAATTAATGTCGTTTTTCAATAATAATAATAATAATAATAATAAACAGCTGTTTCCAGTTTGTGGCCGAGTAAGTTTGGTAAAATGCCTTTATCTTCCTCTATCCACCCACCATTCTTCCTCCTTTAATTTATTCTATTCTTCTCCTCTCACTTGCATACTTTCTGTTATCCACCATAATATTGACCCCAAAGGGAGGGCACATATTTTAATGGTGTTTGGCAAGAAATAAACAGGATTTCCTGCAATAGTGAGGTAAGAGTTCGAATCTCAGTCGTTTGTATTGGGGTGGTTTTGCAAACGGTAACCATCCCTGTGGTTTTAATAATCTCCTATACACCTAATGCGGGTGCATTACTCTTCATATTTATCCCGTTTAATAAACCGAAAAAAAAAGTGTCTTGGAATGATGTCAAGATAAGTAAAGCTTGTAAAAACTTCCCATTTGATCATTTACATGTGGGTTCTTCTCAACATAACTCATCGTAAATGTATTTCTGTTTATATAGGGCCAGTGGATGTCTTAATGAATGACAAAGAAAATTTATATATATAGTTTAGACTAGCTCTGCTTACCCTGGCAACATTTCGCGACACGACACTGATAAAACGAACATTGTATAAAGCATTTGGACCATTATGAAACAACAACAAAAATTATTATTATTACTAACTAGCAGATGATTTAGTTTTGTTAGGCAATAGTAAGGAAGCTGTTGCAATAAATACAAAATTTTTATTAGAGACTAGTAAAGAAAAGGTTTAGAAGTGAACGATGAAATGACTAATTATTATCACAAAGAGAACACAGATCGGGAACATTAGTTTAGAGATTATTGTGAACATATCATTTTATAAGGCTAATTAATTTCAATATTTAGTTATAATTTTAACTAGCAATAACGACATGAGAGTGGTAATTAGGAAAAGAATACAGTTGGGAAATTCATGCTATTACTCGGTCAGTAATTTATTGACAACTCGCCTGCTTTCAAGAATGTAAAGCTCAGAATATACAAAGCAATAATTTTTGCCGTTTTCTCTATGGGTGTGAGACGTGGCCTCTTCTCACCTTACATTTCAAAAACAAATTTAGGAGGTTCGAAAACAAGGTACTCAGGAAGATATTTGGTCCAAAAAGGGACGAGGCTACTGAAGAGTGGAGGAGGTTACATAATGATGAGATACATACCATGTACTCATCACAATATATTGTTAAGAGTGATCAAATATAGAAGGTTAATTACTGTGGACAGGACATGCAGTGGGAATGGAATATTTTAGAACCGTGTTCAGGGTATAGACTGGTAAACCCATTGGGAAGAGACGATTGGGAAGGCTGGGAGAATAACATTATAATGGATCCGAAATATATAGGATGTAATGAGGTGGACTGGGTAGAACTAGATCAAGATAGGGATAGGGTGTAGAGAGGTGGACTGGATAGAACCAGCTCAAGATAGGGATAGGGTGTAGAGAGGTGGACTGGATAGAACTAGCTCAAGATAGAGATAGGTGGCGTACTGTTGTAAGTGTGGCAATGAACTTTTGAGTTCCTAATGCCATAGAGTGAGTAAGTAACTAGCAAATGTTAAAACCAATGCAGAGATTCGAAATTTCGAAACTAAAAAGATCTCAGATTTACATTTGATAGCATTTAATTCAGAATTTGACTCTAAAATTAAAACATTTGAATTGAGCTTTTTGAAGAAGTCAGCCCAGTTATCTAACTTTACTATATATATTTGCGAATTTTTTAAAGATTTAAAATCTAGCCATTATTTAAACACAAGTTTTTGACCTTATTTCTTACTGAACTAGTTTTTTTCAAACCATATAATTTTGACTAAATTTTATTTGGCTACGATAACAGTTTATTATAAAAAAATTCAATTCTAAACATTTTGAGTGTAAAATATTCGATTCAAGCCAGTAAGCGAAGATTTGGATTCGATTCCAGATATTAATAATTTCGTATTCGATAAGGCCTAAAAAATAATAGATCCCCACATGTGTTGCTTGAGGTTGCTTAGAAAAATGATATTGTTATAACATCAATAAATGGTATGGTACATCACACAGGACCTCTCCTGCTTTTAACTTAAAATAAATAGTAATTTACTAAAAACTCGTGTGTTTTGTAAAACAAAATAATAGATCTGTACATCATTGTAGAAACACTATATCAAAGATCATAAATGAAATAATATACACTGTTACTTACTCTGTGGCATTAGGAACTAGGAACACTGTTACAGAAAAATTGAGAAAGGAGAAACATTATTGTCCTCCAAAGAGCATAAGAATCAAATTCATTTTCAAAGACCTGAATTAAAAAGTATATATATATATATTTGATTATAGCTCAGAAGCTATATGTTTTATAAAAATATATTTCAAATAAAATATTTTTATCTTTAATAGTACTACAATTATACAATGATAAGTTATTTTGTATCTCAAATAGTTGCGGAGTAATGACGAAAATTGAAAAATTCCTTTTATGACAAGTATCCTAAAAGTAATTTTCATTAGAAAATGAAAATTGCCATCTTGTTTATAATAATAAATAGTGTCTATATATAACATTTAATTATAATCGCTAGGTCAAATTTTGAGAACATCGATTTTTTAAATATTGTTTTCCCTTCAGTAAACTATCCTTAAACTTAGGTTTAGACATCTAATTCCAAAAAATCCTCGGGGAGACTTTATAAACATCCCAGACACAAAGCTATAGTCCACTCTGTATAATAGCTTTGGCTCTAGCCCGAGGTACAAACAGACGAAAACTACTTTTTCAGTTTCAGGGGGTCATGAAACGTCGAAATTTATTAAAATCTATCTTGAATTCTAATTTTCTTTTACGATGACAATACTTTCTCTTCGAGGTTTCGAGAGAAAGTAAAAATACCAAATTTTTATTCTTATTATTTTCCAACATTCTAATAGAGAGCCTGACAAAGTAGAATTAATATTTCTTTATCCCCAACTTAACGCGGGCCATCACCAAAACTGGCTATCTCTTCCCTTCTATTGTTCTCGAAGCAGCTTATCCTTTAAGGAAGTAAAAAACAAAACAAAAAAAAAGATAAATGAAGGCGGCAAAGGGCCAACTAACACAGTGGAGCCAACACTGCAGGGTTTCAATTAAGTTTTGAAGACTCCCAGAGATGTCGCACTCGGCGTGTGGGGCAGGCGCCCTCCTTCCTACCCCCCCCCCCCCCCCCCCCCCNCCCCCCCCCCCTGCCCACCCATGCACACAAACCTTTTCATTAGTGTTAGATGATTTGAGAAAGAGGGCTTGAATGGAAGGGGGAGGGGGTAGAATGAAATCTGCGTGAAATTAAATGAGCGTGACGTGTGGTTCAGGACAAATAACCTAAAAAAAAAAGATACCAAGAAACGATTATCATCAACTGAAAATTAACTTTCAAACTATAAAGAAATAAAATATTTTACGTCTCTATAGAAAAAAGAAACAAAAAGAATAGGATTATTTTTTATATGAGATTTTTTTTTATCGTATTGGTCTGTATCTATGTTTAAATATTACATCACGTATCTTAAAGATACAAATAAGTTACCCATACAAATTTTCACGTGGTATTTGGTGTAGGGCTCAAACAACACTAGTGTGGCGTCGACAAAGAAGTCAATGTTCAAATCTTGGACGGATGCGTTAAGGAGTAGGGTTCCCATGTAATTTATCACGTTTCTCTAGGTGAATACCGGTACATTTATTTTCAATCATCATTCATTCACAATAGTGTAAGCCGTTAAACAGTTCCTTTATGTAGGCTCACTACTAAAATAATGATTATTTTATATTCTTTAAATTTAAAAATGACACGTGGACATGTGAATAGAACCCGGGACCTTTGAACTAGTACGTCGATGCTATTACCACTGAGCTATCCAGGAATCGCCCCATGCACAAGGTCATTCTTCACTCATATTTTAAGGCAGATTCTGTGATGGACGTGCTGAAATCGCCAGCCACATATATATTATCAATTAATATCACTCGTTAACAGATAACGCAGCCACCTTCGACTCAGTGGATCTTTATGCTGCCAGTAGTACAATGACAACTGTACGGATGAGCATATAATTATGTATTTAATATCAAAGTTATTGGTGCACTAATCCAAAGGTACTGGGATTGATTCCAGAGTTCAAATGTCATTTTCCAATTTAAAGAATACTAGTGGCTCATTGCAGCGATATCTGCAAATTATCACGCTATATATATATACGGCGTGATATATATATATAGAGTGATATTTATTTATCACGCTATATATATACGGCGGGATATATATAGATATCTGCAAATTATCACGCTATATATATATACGGCGTGATATATATATATAGAGTGATATTTATTTATCACGCTGTATATATACGGCGGGATTTATATAGATATCTGCAAATTATCACGCTATATATATACGGCGTGATACATATATAGAGTGATATTTATTTATCACGCTATATATATACGGCGGGATATATATAGATATCTGCAAATTATCACGATATATATATAGCGTGATAATTTGCAGATATATATATATATATACATACATATTTTACTGGAAAAAGTTATATAGAATTAAGCCTCGTTCGACTTTCTAGCTGAGGATTTACTCGTCAAAGGCAACTTTCCATTGATTATAACCAGCATCCAGAGATAAATATTTATCCAAAGAGAAAATTGCGATGTGTTCGGACTAACAAATAAAGATTGATTTATTATAATTAAGCCAAATAGATATATTTTATTTAGAGATTTACAGCCATGCAACCAATAACGGTTACCGTGGTGATTAAACAAATAATTAAAAACTGAATATAATCAATGAAAATCAGTTTTTAGCGGAAAACTACTATTTCCCCCGGCATCCTCGACTCCTAACCGTTAAAATGAGTAGTCGTTTGTCAAAATCTGTTCCTTGATTTCCTCGTAACTTCTATTACCGGAAACGGGATTACCAAATTATATATAATATTAAATTTAAATTTGGCTACAGACGTAATTATCAAATACAATAGCTTGTATATTTAATCCGTCATGGATTATTTTGTTTGGGAACCAAATAAACAACCTCTTATCGCAGCTTTATATCTGCACTCGACTTACAAACTAGTAAGTCACATTTGATAAAAAACGTCTTAGGCACTGTATAACGTGAGCGATTAAACGCGAGCGACACCACGCGAAGCGAAGTGGGACAAACTAATTGAACCGCTCGGAATTCAGCCGCGTCACTTGACATGAGGTTAAGAATATATACGTACATATTTTAAGGCAATGAATGAGTCATATTAATTAATACATACAGTATTTTTTTATGTAAATTTTATAATTAGTAGGCCCTATTGTAATACATAATTAGTATAGTTACAGTTTGTCGATAAAGAGATTTATTTTAAAAATGTTCTAAGCCTAGATATATAGTGTGATTTCACTACAAAATACTAATCGGCCCCTTGGTGTGGTGGGCAATGTACATGTCTAAGAACCCAGGGTGCCCGATCTAGATTCCCGGATGGTACTTTGGGTATTTTTCCCAAAAGGTGAATTACTCCAATAGTCTTCAAGATTTGAATAACTAGGTTTAAGTGTTTCCACTGGTTCCACACCCTCATACTCAATATCACCCTCATACTCAATATCACCCTCATACTCACTATCACTCTTATACTCACTATCACCCTCATACTCACTATCCCCTTCATACTCAATATCACCCTCATACTCACTATCACCCTCATACTCACTATCACCCTCATACTCACTATCACCCTCATACTCAATATCACCCTCATACTCACTATCACCCTCATACTCACTATCACCCTCATACTCACTATCACCCTCATACTCACTATCACCCTCATACTCACTATCACCCTCATACTCACTATCCCCCTCATACTCAATATCACCCTCATACTCACTATCACCCTCATACTCACTATCACTCTCATACTCAATATCACCCTCATACTCAATATCACTCTCATCTCATTGGGACATGGAAAGAGCCTCCACAGAAAGGATGTACGATTAGTACATTCGGAAGTCCCCTGGACAACAGTACATTAGTACTGGCTTATATTTCCTCTACTGGACTACGATTGATGTAGCCCAGAAGCGCAATGTCACTATAATAAATAATACTACAAAAATGTATTATAATAATTTTAAACTGTCATAAAATGGTCAAGTTATTAAAAAAAACTATAATTATGTAGCATTTCTCAATTACATAGTTACAATATAACGAACCAGACCTCCTAATACGTAAAGATTATGCAACTCTTCAAACAAGAGTGCATGACGTGCAGTATCTAAATCTATTTCAAATTAAATAAATAATAGCATTGTACTTAACACACAAATAATTTAAATATTCAAACTTAAGTCTTTAATTTGTATTTTACTTTCTCATTTTAAAATAAAGTATTGTAATTGTGAAAAAAAAAATTTTTGATATAATGATGCAGCTTTACGTTTTGTGTGCTTTGGAATAAAAAAAATGTGGATTTTACCATTTTATCTGTCTACCTGTCCGTCTGTCTTTAGCAACGGACCCCCAAAAATGTGATATGGATTTTGTTCAAACTCAATATTTAGATTTTATAGGGCTATACTTCAGGACAATATTTTGGTTATTATTTTTACAAACTGCAAATAATTTTAGGGTAACTTATAAATAATTTATTTTTGAAAATTTGAAATTTGTGAAAAATATTTGAACAATTCGGCCTAACGTTTATAACTCAAGAGTTTTTATTTTGTTGTTTATTGTGATGTGTTTATTTTTAAGAGTAAATTTTACTTAAGGGTAATTTATTTAAAAGCTATTTTTGAACATTTTCTTCGAATTTTATAATACACAATATGAAATAGTTAGTGTGATTGTGTAATACCATTTATTTTATATAATTTAATAATAAATAATGCTTAAATATGTGTTTATCATAAAAAATAATATTGTTTATTATTATAAGTAAAAATGGTTCGTTTGTTAAAGCACATTTTCTTGAAAAATTGAACCATACATACATTATTGTTATAATTGTGTTGCCATAACACATTAATACACCAATAATTTACTATTAATATTGAATTTAAGACAGTGCAAGGAATAAACACGCAAAATAAGCTTATTCTTATCTAATTAATCAAGTTTATTGATTAATTGGAACAGTTTTTCATCTTAGGAACGTTTTGCTATGCACAATCTAAGGATTTATTATTTCAAGTGAAATTTCTAAACAGTATTTTGTTATGTATATAAATTTGCAAATCGCGTATGTGTTTATAGTTTATTTTAAAGTTATTGGATTATATAGAACGATTAGTGTGAAACTTAATTAGATTAATACTTCAAACGGTTGTCACTAGAGCTTTTAAAAATAATAAACACATATCAGATTTAAAATCTTACATTTTAACATATATTATGTTCAATGACTGTAACTGAACCACCGAAATGAAATGTAAGAAACAAATGAATCATCATCTGACAACGGTGTAAAACAAAATGGCATCCGAACAAGCCAATAATAAATGAGCAACTTATGAACGTTCTAACTAGTTACGTGAAGCTATTGCTGTAGGCGGCGCCACTTAATGCACACACACACACACACACACACGCACGCAATCTATTCAATGTCGGCAAACGCGTCAGGAGTAATTATGACACCAGTCTAATAACAAGCCACTCTAGGTGGTGCATAGTAACGATAATAAGGGCGACACGTAGGTGCTCTGACCAGACCACACGCGTGGTAACGTCTCAAACGTTGCGTGTGTGTGTGTTTACTACTTAGGATGCCATGCTCTCAACAACCAACTTTAGTAAATTGCACACTTAGTCTGGACAGGTACGAGTTCTGGTATGTTTTAGTTTATAATAATTATTATTATGGTACAGTGCCAGTAGCCTACTATTTAGTGATGCCTTTCAATAACATAGATTAAGGCTAATATTGGATTAAACTATCTATGATTACATGAATATAGTGTGCAATTAAACTATCTATGATTACATGAATATAGTGTGCAATTAAACTATCTATGATTACATGAATAAAGTGTGCAATTAAACTATCTATGATTACATGAATATAGTGTGCAATTAAACTATCTATGATTACATGAATATAGTGTGCAAGGATAATATTAAATTAAACTATCTATGATTAAATTAATATAGTGTGCAAGGCTAACATTGAATTAAACTATCTATGATTAGATTAATATAGTGTGCAAGGATAATATTGAATTGAGCTATCTATGGTTAAATGAATATGGTGTGCTAGGATAAAATCAAATTAAACTATGATTAAATGAATATAGTGTGCAAGGATAATATTGAATGAATTTATCTAAGCTTAATTGAAGATGGTGTGCAAGGCGAACATTAAATTAAACTATCTATGATTAATGAATATGGTGTGTAAGGATATTATCGAATTAAGCTATCTAAGGTTAAGTTAATAAGGTGTACAAGTTTAAGTTTAAGTTTAGCTATCAGTCTCTCAAGAATTATCTGGAAATTAATGACAAATTTTTCTCTTCGTTTAAAAAGTTTATCATCTAATGCCGCTATACTCGTGACAGATATTCAACAACTATTGATACCACCATGCGAAGAAAACAGAACCGGTATATACTACTTAATATGTACTGTAATTATTTATTTTTAGTTACAGGAAAACACAATTTGTTGAGTTACAACATGTAAATATTAAACATTTCTTATCAGATATTACTGTTCCTTCCAATTCTCTTTTAACTTTAAGCTTATTAACCTAATAACATACATTTAATTTGATTTAATAGTTTTTCACCGTTTTCCGAAAAGTGTGTTTGGATTATCCGGAATTTCGGACCATCGTACTGTATTACGAATTTATTGGAAGCCCTGTTGAAATCACCGGGATGGAGTGATATTCCATTCTTTCTAGCGAATGATTAGGAATTATTTAAGATTCACTCTCTTAATTATTATTCTTCATTCTAATCAGTGTAGGTCGTTAGCTCATACAAGCACAAGTACCAACTTCGGTGGCCCCGTGGTTTGACGCGCCAATCTCGTGGTAGACTAGACTGCCGATGACGGGGAGATAAAGGTTCGAATATCAGTCCTGTGTACTGAGGGTGGTTATTTCCAAAATGGTTTTCCACTCTACCTCCACGCAACCTCAGGTACACTTGCTCTAAATATAACCTTACTAATTCCTAAAACAATTAGTGAAATTAGGTCATAAGCGTATAGCCCGAAAGGATAGTAAGACGCGGTGTTAAAATATTATATAAAAAATAGGCTATGTTAGAATAGAGCTAGGTTATAATAATAATAATAATAATAAATAGCACCGCGTCTTACTGCCCGTTCGGTTTATACACTTAAGTAATGATTACGCTAATGGGTTAGGAATTGGAAAGGTTGAATTTCGAGGAAGTGAACCCGCATTTGAGTCGAGGGAGAGTTGGAAACCATTCAGGGGAAAACCTCCCCTAGTTCACCCGAGCGAGATTCAAACCTTGATCTCCCCATACTAGGCAATCTAGCTCAACACGAATCTAGCGCGTTAGCTAGCTAAACCACCGAGGCTGGTCATATTCTATTAAAGAACTCAACTAATTTTCCAAATACTTGGTACCATGCTGTTCTTTTTTCACAAGATCATATCATAATTCCAATATAAAAAAGTATTAACTTTCTCAAATGAGAGTCAGATTTTGATAGTCTGTGTGAGAATCAAACGTGATAAGATTTATGTGACCGCAAGGAGCGCGCGTGTTGCGTGTGAATGTACATGATGCATGTTCTACGAACACATGATTGATTACGATTAGAGTGCATGATATGGTGTTTTCCTTCTCACGCACCGGATATAGCAGTTTGTTCACATTAACCTCAAACTTTACTGAACGTTCATAGTTGATTTGTATACATTCGATCAGAAAATATCAGGCAAAGGCGGATAATAATAATAAGATAACTAGTCAGAATTACGGAACATACTTGTCAGAGGGATGAATGCGTAGTTCTATTTCTTATCATATTCTGAGAATTGAAAAATGACACCTGGACACGGGAATCGAACCCGGGACAAATGGCTGCAATAAGCCAATTACCGAGTCGAACATGGCTGCGTTGTCTGATAGCTCGTGATCTTAATATTATTATTATTAGCACCGCGTCTTACTACCCGTTCGGGTTATGCGCACTTACGCTAATGTGTAATGGTAGGGTGATTGTGAGAAAAGGACCTACAGTTTAACGTGGAATCCGAACCACGGTGGAGACCTGGCATTCCTCACATTCACAAGATGTCTTGTTAGAGGTGAAGATCTTAATAAAAATCACACATTAGTAGCCGACGGTTTCCGCACGTCCATCATAGACTTTGCCTTAAAATATGAGCACGGGACGATTCCTGGATAGCTCAATGGTTAGAGAATTGGCGTACTAAGCCCAAAGTCCCGGGTTCGATTCACTTGTCCAGGTGTAATTTTTCAATTTTCAGAATATATCTAGTTGGAGAATTCCTCACTAAAAAGCATAAATAATAGCTTTGGCTATTTGATTAATCTATTTCATGGTAAATTATTCAAAATACCACAAATTTCTTACCTCCTTCCCTTTGTAGTATATTTTGATATTTTGCTTTCAAATCAAATTAAGAATTACTAAATATGGGGACAACGGTTGCTTTTTTAATCCTGTTAAAAACCCAACATAATTTTTAAGAACTTGTTTTGATGGATTCCTCCCCGATATGTTTTGTAAATTGATAATTATTTCCTTTTATTGAAAGCTTGAGATTTTTTTATACATTACTATTTATTTGAGGTATTTTACGAACATTTTCTGAACCAACTTATTATATCAAAACACGCGACGGATTCACTTCCCTTCCGAAGGAAATTGTGCTACGGATGTTTATCGCTCATGAAATATACGTTGACCCCGGCTTAGTTTAAAACCACNTGGAGTAGAACTAAATGGTACTGTTTTATTAAATACTTGTAAAAAAAACTGTAGTGGATGGGATTAGGATCGGTTGGTCCTTTCCTGAGGGGTTACACGACTCTAGATGGGAAGGGCACTGCTTTTGTGATAGTCGTAGGGTGCATAAAAACGATAAACATTCCTGCTGCAATGAGCGTTTAGATTCACTTTTATTAAATGACTCGCTTTTCTCATTGGGGGCTCCGCCCCTCAAACCCCCAGTGGGTTTTCTTTGAAAGTGGATACTAACTAATGTAATTCCAGAACAGTTTTTTGATGGGTCTTACCGTTTAGTCACAAGAGACCTCTAAAGAAAGGTCTGCACCGACTTTAAAGTTGCGCCGACATTTTGAATTTTTTTTCGGGGGTTAAAAATGATCTTTTTTAACATTTTGGAATTTCCCCGTCGGTTACAGGCTAGAAGCTATAAGTTTGCCAAATTCCAAGTTTCTAGCTCATCTGTAAGTGGGTAAACATTAATGTCAGTGAGCGAGTCAGCCATGTGTCTTTATAGTAGTATAATATTATACTAGGAAGGGTTTTGATAAAATAGATACAACTCAATTAACATAATATTTTTTTTGTATAAAACCTAATTTCTTGGAACCTGAACCCAATATTAAGGTAGGGATGGAACGCGAAAAAAAGATCTGAACTTTTACAGTATTTACAGCAAAAGTTTTTTTTCTTCGAAATAAATCAAATATTGCTCCACAGTTTAAACAGAGAGTTTAATTTCATTAACACGGTGATGTCAACAATTCGTCACCCGAGAATGCAAGTGTTCTATCTCCAAAATTGTTAAATTTGAGATATTTGGTGTTTACGTTTATTTACAATGCATATGATCCACCTGTGGTGAAATTGAGACTATTAAATAATTATTAAAGAAGATACAAACTCGAGTTGTCGTCTAGTAACATTGGTTTTATACCCAAGGTCAAACTTCAATGCTCTTTTACACAAAAGTGAAAAATTGGACATAGAACACTTGCATTCTCGGGTGACGAATTGTTCAATATTTGTCGATATTAAAATACCTTTCCTTGAAAAAAAAAATTGCGTATTCTTTTTCTCACGTTTATAGAAAATTCTCCTGTGCTGATATAAACATTCGATTCAGAAAAATGTTAAATTCTTCAATGTGGATAAAATAAATTAATAATTCGCTGTTTTCAGAAGGTTAAGGGCCACAAATTTAATCCAAGCCTTACTAAAGTACATTATGACTAATAAGATATGTTGTCCTCAGGTTACCGCGAGTCAGCCTTCGCTTACGCTATCTCGTCAGCAGGCGTGGCGCACAGCGTGGCGAGGGCCTGCAGCATGGGCCGCTTGACGGCTTGCGGCTGCGACCCGAGCGGTTTTCGAGCCACGGCCCGTCGCAACTTCAACCCCGGGGGGCGAGGCAGGTCCAGGAATAAACAACCGCCCTCGCAGAAGAAACAACCCCGGGCGAGCAGTCGTTGGAAATGGGGTGGATGCTCGCACAACGTCGACTTCGGGGTTGACTTCTCGGAGAAGTTTCTAGATGCCAAAGAGAAGGCTGGGGATATCCAGTCTCGGATAAACCTTCACAACAACCAGGCTGGTCGACTGGTGAGTATTTCGTGGAGGGTGGGGGGTAGGGCTGTCATATAGAAATATTTATTATTTCTAATTATTATTATTATTATTATTATTAGCACCGCGTCTTACTACCCGTTCGGTTTATACGCACTTACGCTAATGTGTAATGGTAGGAGTGATTGTGAGATGAAATGGAGGACCTACAGTTTAACGTGGGATCCGAACCACGGCGTGGAGGCCTGGTATTCCACACATTCAGTAGTTGTGATTAAATCACGTCTTGTCAGAGGTGAAGGAAGGTTTTGGCGATCAGATAAATCTGTGCCGGGACCGAGGATTGAACCCCCAGCACAGAAGTCTGACATCTTACCCTCTAGACCACCAGGTAACCTTGGTATCGAAAGAAGAATATCGATTGGTATCGAAATTTTAATCTGGAAAAATATTTTTTTATCTAGTAATAGCAATCTATACTTTTGTATGATAATTATATTTTCATATTTATTCAAAAACTGTAAATTATTGTGATTTAAGCATATTGTAGTATACTTAGGTCTATCTTGCTTGTCAGGCAGAGAATGAGGGAGAATTGAGAAATAGTGTCATTTGTTCTTCCTTCACAGTCCACTCTAGTAAACATTTAATTCCATCAGGAGTGAAGATAAGAAAAATGTTGTTTCTTTCGATACCGAGCGTGAGTACTAATATCAGTAAAAGTATCGAGTAAAAAATAGACTAGTATCGAAAGGAAAATATTGATATTAGTAAAGTATCGATACTTTTTTCACATCCTTAGTTAGGGGAGGAGGAATGGGGTGCTTATGTCGGACAAACACCGCACATAATTTATGTGAAAATATAACAATTTTGTGGGATCGATCTTTGATGAGTAAAAATAGTACAAATTTGGTACAGCACCCACAATTATTACTATGATACTCAATTTACAAATATCACATTCCAAATTTGAAATTATTAATTTTAGCGCCACGTCTTACTAGCCGTTCGGGTTATACGTGTATGTACTAATTACATTAACGGCTTTAAGTATTAGGGAGGTTATATTTATAGAAAGTGTACCCTTATTTGTGTGGAGTACGATTGGAAAAGTATTTTGAAAAAAAAACACTCTCAGTACATCCGACCGAGACTCAAATTAATTTTTTCAAAACTTCTCACACGATTTTGAAATCCCAGTCTTATATTCAATATTTAGGCATCGGCTAAATTATGTAAGAGATATTCGTTTAATATATATATATATATTGTAACTAATAACCTTGATGGTCTTTATTTCGTGTGTATTAAATCATGTCCTCATAGTTAATAATGAATTATCAGGGCCAAGTAAGTATTTCGGTCCATTCATTATCTTATTATATATACTCAACACACAGAGTTGTTTGTCTACTAAAGAAGGATAGTATATGAGGGTGAAGAGGTAGTTATACTAATCCTATTTCGTTGTAACATTCCCTCCTCTCCCCGATACATACTTCTCCCCCCACCCCCCGCCTTCCAGTCATCCATTATTTGAGTATAACACTAAAAAAAATTGGATTCCATAACTCGAATAGTTGAGACTTCTCTCTCTTTTTAAATAAATAAAGAAAAGAGAGAAAGTATGCTCTCAAATTCTTTTGGGAAAGGTCTTAAATCGTTCGAAGAAAATGTGACCACCAACGAAAGAAACCACAAATATGTATAATAATATATTTTATTTATTTTTACTTACAAAAAAAAAATCTCTATAATGTAGGTTAGTTCTTAGTTTACGCCCCTGTTAAGACTCGTGATATCTGGACCAATCCGAGACGAGAATCAAGGCAACCACCAACTGATGTTTCGATTGGTCATGGCTGTCTCGAGTTAAAAAGTATGTGAGAGGTTGTAATATACTACTCATAATGCGGTCGCAAGAAAGAGAGATTGTGTATGAAAGTAAAATAAGGGCTTAGTGTGGGACATAAAGGGGGAGTGTGGGGTGGAGGGTGGGGGGAGGGAGGACACCATGGGAAGTGTTTTCTAAGCCTACCTCACCTCTCTACTTTCTCTCTCTTTTCCACTGTATCTTCAGGTTAATTATCTCAAGAAGAAAACATGAAGAGTGGCTCTTCGCCGTCATGTTAACACGGGTTTTTTTCCACCTTCTTCTTTAGTGTGTTATGTACTATAGAAATTGTTAGTTTTTTTTAGAAAAAAAGAGGGGGGGGGGTTATTTTTCTTTTGGGGTGCGAGGCTACTCCGCCTATTCTTGCCACTATGGTGGCCCCCTTTTTTTTTCGACATAGACAAAGGGATATAAACAAGGTTTTTACCGATGTTCTATTATTGTGGCGGGGTGAAGGGAGGGAATGCGCAGTTCGGACCACCCGCACGCGCACGGGATACTTGAGAAAGAGAGAGAGAGAGAGAGTTCTCATTACCTGGGGTGTTGTTTGAGAGTCACGTGACGTCCGTCCATCCTTCACACACACACATACACACACACACATACACTCTTGTGGTGTGTAGGACTATAATTCAACGTGGCGGAATCCTAGTCCTTCATATTAAAAAAAAACTACAACTTAAAAATCTAAGTAACAACAAATTAATTTTACTGGATGAAAATTGCGCGCACTGATTTGTGACTCACAGCCCGACAACCGCGGATGTATCTTGGCTGTGGTGATCCGTTTGGACGTTATGATTCACACAACGTACTGTACATCATCGCTGAAAGATTTGGCTTCGAAACCAGATGATGGTTCAATATTTAATAACCATATATATATATATATATATATATATATATATATAAAGTCGAGATTTAGAGGTCAGACAATTCCCCCATTTGACCTGAATTGTTGAAGTATTGGTGGAGTCCTGAGATATGATTATAGTCCAATTTTCATAGGTAGGGCCTTATCTAACAGCTAACAGGTCCTATGGTGTCAGTTCACACAACTACGAGTATAGGGGTCACGGGTTCGATTACCAGCTGTTACTTTGGATCATTTTTCCGATAGTGGACCTACCCCAAAGGTCGCCAGGGTTTGTTTAATTAGGCTTAAGTTGGGTTTAAGTGTTTCCATTATTTCCATGCCATCAAACTATCACCATCATCTCCTCTCATCGGGACATGGAAAGAGCCTCCACATTTGGGGCATTCCCTGGACAACGGTACATTAATACCGGCTAATCTTTCCACTACTGGGCTACGATTGATATGGTCCAGACGCGGATTATAATTTTTATTATTAGTACCTAGTACATAAGCCTATAACCCGAACGGCTAGTACAGTAAGCCCACGGCTTCTTTGGTGCTGACTGACAGCTCACAGCTGACTTCTGACAGCAAAAATTTAGGTATATACCTAAATTTTTACCGTCAGAAGTGACAGCTGCTAAACACGTGTTTTTGCAGATCATTTGGTTTGGGGTAGGCATACATGATTTGGTCTGGCTAACTTTTCAAAGCTGTCAGCTGTGAGCTGTCGGTCAGCACCAAAGAAGCCACGGGGCTACTGTAAAACGCGGTAATAAAATAAAAAATGAAATACCATTATAGTTACTTATATTTTGCGTCCAACGGTTCGAGTAATAAAAGCAATAGGTAAATTTTAACGTGCAGTGTTGAGATAGTGATTAAACTGGATTCACTCACCATTAACACGAGGGAATTATGATCTCATTGTTTGGTTGGAAGCTAATAAATAATATAGTCGGACTGCAACAGGAATAATAATTTGTAGTAAGACGCGGGGCTAGTAATAATAATAATAATAATAACTTTTAAGTTTATTTGAATTAAACAGAATTACTGTTTTAAAATATATAATTTTGATAATATCTTACAATGTACACCACTGGAATTGAAACACGTTAGTATAAGAACAATGCTTGTTGAATTAATTATCTAATTTTTTAGCTTTTCTACGTGCTCATTCGACCTTAGCGTACAGATCGTGCCATCTGTCGGACAAAAAACTAACTTCAACGTCGCAGTGGCTTGTGACGCGCGTCTTTTAAAATGTGCGTGAACGTGTTTATTTGTAGAACAATAACTTATTAAATGATTACTTTACCCTTGATCAGCCGTCGTAATTACTTTGTTGAGTATGTTTATTATAAATAACCGTCACAAATCAGACAAACACAAATATTATTTCAATATTAATTACTATAAGTTATCCTAATCTCATAAATATGTAATTAAAACGTGTCCTTCCTGAATCAACACCAATCAATAACGGGTTCAGTATATCTAACTTGGTGGACTGGGGTTCGATACTCTACTTTGTGCTCTGAGGGTGGTATTTTCCTCATTGTGGTTTCCATTCCTCTCTATAGGCGAGTACTGCTGTATCTCCTCAATATTATCTCCATCCATCGATTTCATTAGATTAGATAGTTGAAGTTTCTGATACCTAAAACACTGAAAATAAATTGCACTTGTAAAATTGCAAGGAGGAACAGTTGTGATCGTGCAGTTTAAGGCGTTAGACTATCATTGCGTGAGGCTACCATTCATAGACATAAAAAGTCAGGGTTCTTATCCCGACCGGTGGGTCTGATAGTGGTTTTTTGTTCTCAAGCTATTTATCACGGGGTTTTATTACTAATCGTGTTGTTTACACCACATCCAAGTTGTACGCAATTTATTTACAATAATTAGGTAATTATAAGGAATTTATAATTTAGAGGAAATGTACCCACATTTTCTCGGAGGGAGAAAGAGAGTGTGACGCTCAGTAAATACCACTCTGAGTACACTTGTCTATAATTCATAATCGCAACACCTGTAAAGCAACCTTCAATATTTAATTATTTTTTTGTTTGTTAATTTAAAAAATATATATATATATATAAAATTGTGTATTTGGGATTTGGCTGAAATCGGCTACTAACAACTTTGTATCATCAATATCCCAGTTAACAGGGATAAAAATGATAAAATATATATTTACTCACATTCCCTCTTCAAAAGCTTTCTTTTCATTTTGTTCTCTTCAATAAATTAATGAAAAATATATTGTTTCTTTTCAATGGGTTCAGCTACAATTAAATTTGATTTTTTTGTTAATTTTTTAGAAACGATTTTTGCACAAATTGGCTCTTGTAGAATTAGGTTCAAATGCTCTAAAATTTCCTCCCAAAAGGTTAAATTCCTGAAATTTTCTCTCAAGGAGGAAGAGGGGGCCACACCCCCTGCATATGATAAGACTCCAATCTGAACTCCCATTTGGAAAAATCATGGCTGCCCTTGGTTGGGCCTGACATTTTATCCACGCGCCTACTGATGCGGGGTGATTTACCATCCTCCCTCCACGCTAATGTGGTTGCACTTACTCAAAACTAACCTTAATAGTAGGGGTGTGCAAGCACGCATTTTTTTTATTTCGAGTTGTGTTTGAATGAAAACATCGAGTCTATTTTGAATTTGAATAATATGGAGAAAGCCAGCTTCGGTGGAAGCATTGTCTAAGGCACTACTCTCGTATTAGACTAGACGGTCGATGACAAGGAGACCATGGTTCGATCCCAGTAGAGTGTATTGAGGGTGGTTTTTCCCTAGATTATTTTTACACTCTCCTTCTACGCAAATGTGAGTACACTTTCTCTAAATTCAAACTTCAGAACTCTTAACACATTAAAGTGATTAGTACATATACGTATATAACCCGAACGGGTAGTAAGACACGGTGCTAAAATATTATATATTGAGAAATGTTTGTACCGGAAATATTTCAAGATAAGTTTTTGTAATTATATCCATGCATAAATCATAAGCACAAACATATATTTTCAATAATTATTAATTTTTGTATCAAAAAGGTTATGATCACAAAACTCATATTTTTAAAGCAAGCAAATTGATTTTTTCGATTAAACGAAAGTTAGTATTGAGGGAATGTATTTTCTATTAAATAGTCTTCTTAAATTGAATCAAATTAATTAAAATCAGAATTTTGAGCTAAAAATGGAATATTCTTAACACTCAACTTTTTCAAGATTTGTAAAAAATCTTCTAATCGATTTAAAAAAAAAACTTAAGCTCTCACGTACTTATAAGCAGCTATGAAATCAAACCGTGAATAACCTTCGCGCTAAGCGTTCTAATAATCCAATTAAAGAATAGCTACCGATCCAAGTGAATGATAATATTGCGTTCAACCTCGGTGGTTTTGAGATAAAGTGCTAGCCTAGGGACCCGATGTTCGTGGGTTCAAACCCAGTCGGGGCTATTATATTCTTCTTGAGCGATAAAAATCTGTAGCACAACTTACTTCGGAGGGGAAGTGGCTTATAAATAAACCCTGGAAAGTATGTGAAAATACCTGTCCCGGCAAAAAAAATTAAAACGTTTTTATCTGGCTCATAGAACTTATCATGTTCTGATATAAACAATCGGTTCAATTATTATTAGCACCGCGACTTACTACCCGTTCGGGTTATACGCACTTACGCTGATGTGTAATGGTAGGGTGATTGTGAGATGAAATGGAGGACCTACAGTTTAAACGTGGGATCCGAACCACGGTGGAGGCCTGGTATTCCCCACATTCACAATTTGTGATTAATACACGCCTTGTCAGAGGGGAAGGAAGGGTTTGGTAATCAGATAAATCTGTGGCGGGACCAAGGATTGAACCCAGCACAGAAGTCTGACACCTTACGCTCCTATACCACCAGGTCACAACAGTTGGTTCAGAAAGTGCACGTTAAATACTTTAATGTTGATGTTGTTTGAACGTGTGTTGAGCAGGCCGTGTCAACCAACATGCAGGTGCGATGCAAATGTCACGGTATGTCCGGAAGCTGTGAGTTGAAGACCTGTTGGAAGGCCGCGCCGAACTTCAGGGTGGTGGGACAGGCCCTTAAAGAGAAGTTCAGGTCAGCGGTACTGGTGGACCAGTCGAACCTGGGGAACGGCTCACCCTTGCTGCTCTTAGACGGACCAAGGAAAGGAGCTACCAACTGGCAGAGGAGCCGCAACAACCACAGGACTAACAACAGACGCAGGTACGTGGTTCGAATACAAGGTTCGCCTATCACAAGGTCTCTCTATACAAGAACTTCCTCTTATTGATGGTCTGGTCCGTCTATTATAATGTCAAATTAAAATAAGGTCGGTCTCTTATCAATCTACAGTAGCCCCATGGCTTCTTTGGTGTTGACTGACAGCTGACAGTTTTGAAAAGTTACCAGACCAAATTATGTATCCCTACGCCGAACCATATGATCTGCAAAAAACATGTGTTTAGCAGCTGTCACTTCTGACAGTCAACATTTAGGTATATACCTAAATGTTGACTGTCAGAAGTCAGCCGTGAGCTGTCAGTCAGCACCAAAGAAGCCGTGGGGCTACTGTACCTTGTATAGATGTGGTTTGTATGATTGTTTGTCACCAGCTTTGGTGTCCACGTGGTGTAACGCGCTACTCTCGTGTTAAGACTAGACTGTTGAAGATGGGGAGAATGGGGTGCTACCCCGGTCGGGTGCACTGGTGGTGACTTTTCCTAAATAGTTTTTTCACTATCCCTCCGTGTAAATTCGGGTTCATTTCTTCAAAATTAAACCTTTATAACCCCTAACACCTTGGTGTAATTAGTAAATAGGCGTGAAACCTGAGCGGGTTTTAAGATACGCTGCTAAAAAAAAGAATGCTTGTCCGATAAATAGTTTAACCTCCATCTATCATAATGTCCACTAATTGGATACTTAATCAACCAACGATCCTTCTGGAGATATTGTGTCTTTGAGAAGGTAGACATATTAACTTCCTATCAATTAAGCCGTTAATCTAAATTAAGATCTATCGATTAACGTTTCTTCTATTAGAGGATCAATTTATAAATATGTCACTCTAGTAACTTAATGCTCAGAGTTTTTTTAAACACCGCTTTTTACTACACGTTTGGGTTGTACTCTTATATACTAATTACGTTGGTGATTTTTAAGGACGAGAAAGGTTGTATTTAGAGGAAGTCTACCTGAATTTACATGGAGGGAGAGTAGAAAACCATTTTGGAAAAAAACACCTTTTGTACATCAGGACTTATGTACTATAGGTTATGCATGAATATAAAACTGAATGGGGTCAGCTTACAATCTAGATATACCGAACCGAGTGGCCTCCTTCTGTTGGCGAGACTGGTGCCAACTTATGTGGATAGAGGGTGTCATGTGGTCAGTAAAACGAGCCCTTCTGCCATTAATCTCAGTTTTCTAGGCCGGAGCCGATACGTTCTCATTCAAGTAGCTCCTTGTTTATGCTCGTGTGGCTGAGTTTTACCCCGTTCTAGGCAATACTTCTTCACAGAAAAATCTGGAAGCGGCAGGGATTGAACATGTGACCTCTGTATCTATAACCAAGAGCTATGACCTCTATGCCATAGAGTCGGTCGAATAGATATAGACCCAGGTTATTAATTGCCCCTTGGATTGCCCCATGTTGTCAAGACCCATGTTATTAATTGTTCCTTGGATTGCTCCATGTTGTCAAGACCCAGATTATTAATT
>CABFVX010000545.1:0-14424 GCA_902151425.1 Timema shepardi
CGTGATGCTTGCGCTACTGCAGCGCCTCTCGTGATTGGTTCAGTGGTTGGATCGTGCATCTTAGTCAGTGTCTCCAACAATAACCATATTGAAGAGAGATTCAGGCTGGTGAAAGTATATGTCTAGTATATAAAATCAATATATTGAGTAATATAGGATGCCAGAAAAAATTAGAAAAATAAAAGCAAATTACCAGTATGTTTAAACCAACAAACAAATCTACCATATTACATTGAAATAATCAGAACTACCAACATAACATATGAAAATACTTTTAAGACACAAACATTTATATATCACTAATTTTATATGACTGGCTTAGTTAGCCCCAGTCTACCCTATAAGGTCTACAACTTACATATTGCTGAATAAAAATCAAACAGTGTAGTTATAATAAATTATCTTAAGCCTAGGAAATTCCCCGACATTTATGGGACTACTTTAAAACATCAACATTAGCAAAATACCATGTATTTAACAATTTAAGCAAAAATGTTGTTTTTTAAAACTTTTGACCAAGTCGATTGGAACAGGCAACAAACAAAAATAATTAAAAAATCATAACAAAATGTGTTGTTACACTAATTAAATAATTTAGTGTGGGTCTATTTTGGTACAACAATTAATGTGCTTTTGTCATTATGAAATGTATTTTTGCTATTAAAAAACAATTTTTAAAGGTAAACTAAAAATGAATATTTTTCGATGAGTAGGGATGTGCAGATTAAAATGAATAAAAATACCATGCTATAAATAAGGGAAGTGCCATGCATGGTTTATGTTGTGACTACAACCAAACAATTCTTTGAGTGTTAACTTTATTTTTAAATATATTTTTCATATTATCAATTTTATGGGTTAAAAGTTTATTTAAGAATTATTTTGCATTTTTCTTTGAGGTGTTGTCCAATTAAAACCAGTTATGATAAATCTTGGGGTTGGCAAAACATTTTAAAATTATTGGTATTTTAGTAATATAACATTTTTTTAAACTGTATTTTGAGATTTTAGAATAAGTTCCTTGAATTTTTTCATGTTTTCAGACTTCTGAAAA
Organism: Timema shepardi; assembly: GCA_902151425.1. Lineage (NCBI taxonomy): Eukaryota > Metazoa > Arthropoda > Insecta > Phasmatodea > Timematidae > Timema > Timema shepardi. Next base: position 1,055 of record CABFVX010000545.1, read on the forward strand.
CACTGCAATGCGATTTATCTTCCTCTGTTAACACATCTCAAGAATTGTCAAAGTAATATTAGTAACATAATAAGAGAATTTGCCTTGATTACAGACACCTTAATTGCTAATGATAATAGCTAAGAGTGTGCTTGGCTGAGGCGACATCATGAAATCAACATGAGTTAAAAACTACAAGACTCTAGTTTAAGATATCGATAATGCCACACATACACTCGATCCAATGGCATATGTACAAAAGGATCAGATTTACTTCGTCTAGTTTGCCATTGACAGAAAGGTTGGGGGTTTAAATTCCAGTGGGTGATGTGTTCTTTCATTAATCATTTCCCACTTTATTTCCATACAAATGTGAATACATTTTCTCTAAATTGCATAATAATCCTACAAAATGGAGACAGCCCTGATGGGTCGTAAGACATAATACAAATAAAGAAATAAGGTAGCATGTCCGGAGATGTCACCAAATTGTACCTAAACAAATCTTGAGATGAGAGATATAATCACTTTTAATTTAGAAAATAAAGAAAACATGTACAGATTTAGGTCTTGCTCCTCAATTATCCTTGAATTTAAAAATAAAGGGGGGTGGGTAGGGTTGGCAGGAAATAAGCGACTACTACACCACATCATCAGTCTTAACTACAACTAGAAGGAAAATGTGGGTCAAAACTCTAAAAAAAATTTAAAAAAAAAACGGCGTGGTGGAAGCAAGAAATGAAATAATTACCTCAGATAATATCTGCACACAGAGACAGAGAAAGTACAGAAGAACATTGCTCCACGAAACAGGCAACAGAAACAAACCCACATTAATTGACAACTATCCAACATGACGACAATGCAACACAGCATTCCCACAACAATTATATCACACACATACACATACACATGTTGGATTTCAAACGAGCGTCATGTGAACAATTTTTCTGGCCTCATTTAAAAAATAAAAGTATGATAGATTAAAAAAACATCCCCTTGGATGGGCATGCAGACTCATGATCTGTTTCACCATCTAATCTGATTTGCCAGTGACACGAAGGTCAGGGATAAAATCCCTACCAGGTGTACTGAGGGTAATTTTCCTTAATGTTTTATGATTATCCCTTAAAACTTATCTACTTTCCACAACCCAACTCTATTGGTGTAAGTATGTGGATAGCCCACAATATAATTTAAACATCTAAAAATTGTTTGTGTTTATGCATTTATCAATATTCCTATCCATACTTCTATCCTTCATCTTCTTGTAGAAAATAGTTTTAAAAAAATATTCTAATTCTAATATGTATTTTATCTACTATTAGAATGTGTAATTATGGTGAGGTGTGTGAGTATCAATTGTTATCGTTGATGGCAGTTGAAAAAGAGATACAAGAACTTCTGTGAACAGTATATCTCACTTCCTTTGTTTAAGAAAATGCCAGGTACACCATGTTAAGAATGTCATATTATAATTACTTCAGTCTCAAGATTTCTCTTTGAATTTCAAGTTGAAATTCCTCCTTGAATTTGAAGTGTTTTTCCTTAGTAGTTAAGTTGGACAAAATATAAACTAATAATATATTCAATAATGTATTATATTCATAGATTATAACTGTCGTCTCGCAATATATATAAATATTTCTTTTAAAAAAAAAGCTCTAAGTAGCAAGTACATGCTAGATCTATTTCTTAGGAAAATAAATTCAAATCACTTGAGATGAGTGACTAAACAAAAACCTTATAGAGTGGCTGCCATATATAAACGGATAATTTGATTGAAAAACTATCTGCATACATCGTTCGGCCTAGTTTCAAGGAATATCCCTGCCAAATTTGGTTAAATTTGGTCCACGCATTCGGCAGTTATCTCGGAGCAAACAAACAGATTTTTGAGTACCATCATCTTGAAATGGATTGTCAGATCAAAAAACCATGTACATAAGTTGTTTGGTATAGGTTCGAAGAATGTTCCTGCAAAATTTAGTTAAAATTGGTCTATGCACTTGACAATTATTTCATAACAAAGATGCGGATGGACAGATATACAAGCAAAATGTTAAATAGTTTTCAAAACAGAACCTCGCTAAGCTCGGTCAGCAATGTATTTGATTTTAAACATAAGAAAATCAATATAAGCAATGTAAAACTACTCAGGGGCATAGTAACATTCTAAATGTGTGTTTTTTAAAGAGGTGGGGAGATAAAGCTAAAATTAATTTGTGGCGTCTTCAAAAATAAAGTTAGCCTGCTTAAAAAAAATTAGAGTATGTTGTAAACAAGAGGCTCCCACATAATGTTTAAGGTAATATTAGTGGAAACTGCCTTGACTTAAGCTAAATAATCAGTGGGTATCGCCATCCAAATTTTTAAGGTGTACCCCTTTTGTATTATACCAATGGGTACATTTCCTCGATACCCCAACTACCGATGCGTCAGTGCCAAAAATGTTCCTTTCCTTTTATTCTTTTTCATGCGGAGATGTCTTAAACAAAAACAAACAACCCCATTCTATTTTACAGTTACTTTATTTCTATTCTCTTGAGGTCAGGCACACATGGTTCCACTTAACAGATACCTCCATCTAACACACTATCTCGAACAGTCTTTTGCTTCACATATTTACGTCCATTCCGTTCTTCAACTTCGACTTCACTGTCTTATCCTCTCCTGCCTGACCTCTCCTCAGAGTGAGTGCCGTGCCATCTAGCGGCACACCTTCCAACCAAACCTCACGGTGTGACGCAGACAGTACAAAGGTAGAGGAATGAGCTGGCAGTCCCCAAGCCCCTTATTAATCTGTGCCAGATTGTACTCAACTCATGCTTGTCAATCTCTAAATGCAGCAAATAATGTCAAATGTTTCACTTTTTTTATGACTAGTTGATGAGAAACCTGTCAGAAATTCTGGAACGCACATGCATGATATTTTTAATGCCCGTTGAGAATTCAAGAAAACAATTAAGTAATTTACTCCATTGGTGAACGGCGTCCAGAGTACGGAGTAATTTTAAATTAATTTCCTCTCACTGGTTTTTAGTGCTCATCTGTTTGAATTTTAATTTCATTATAAATATTTTCTATTCCTTGTTTGACAAACAATTATTTAAGTTTTGATTTCAAAACATCCTTGTCCCTTTATAGATTTACAAAGAAAGTCAATTTTTCGGGAATAATAAATTGGGGGAAGAGTGTGGGAAGAGTGTGCTCTACAGTGTACTTAGGTATCTGGTAACTCTTTCTAAAAAGTATATCACCTTACCACTGACGCATAGAATTAGAACATGGTTTTGTCCAATTTCATGCTGTGAACACGTTATAGATGCACACATGCTCTATTAAAACCCAGCAACGCAACATGTATGTCATGAGAATACAACATATGAACTATAACAGCAATGCATACTTGACACAAACCCAAATCATCACAGTAGTCACAAATAGTTAATGAAACAAATAGCCGAAACTATTGTTAATGCGTTTTAGTGTGGATAGTCCCTCAAAGATATCATATTCTGAAAATTGAAAAATGACACTTAGACACGGGAATCGAACCCGGGACCTTCGGCTTAGTACGCCAATGCTCTTACCACTGAGCTATCCAAGATTCGTCCCGTGGCCATATATATATGCAATCCTGTACAATTATATATATAATTGTCGAATGGCTGGAAATAGGCCAACTACCGAGTCGCTAATGGCTGCGTTGTCTGATGGCTGTGATCTTTGATGTTTATAAGCTGATGACTTCCGCACGCCCATCTTAGACTCTGCCTTAAACTATGAGTGAAGAATTACCATGGGCACGGGATGAATCCTGGATAGCTCAGTGGTAAGAGCATTGGCATACTAAGCCGAATGTCCCGGGTTCGATTCCCGTGTCCAGGTGTCATTTTTCAATTTTCAGAATACAAATAGTTAACCAAAGGACAATGCATATAAAAACGCCAAATGGCGAAAGTCAATAAAATTTAAAAGAAAGAGAACAAGGAATGTACACTCACCATAGCGAAACAATACAAATATAAGAAGTAGTTGGAAGGGGAACATTTTCCCCCCAATAAGCAAAATATGTTTTGAAAAGTGATATCGAATTTAAATAAATTAATATCTAATTTAAATAAATTAATATCTAATTTAAATAAATTGGTTACAAAATTGTTCCAGTATTATTATTTCATTTCTGTAGACATTATAGGTGCACAAAAGTGTATGCATTGAAATTAAAAAATCTTTTTACACCAACTATACTCATTTCATCTTAGGATCATAGGCAGTAAGAGTTTTTTTTCTCCAATACTAATAAAAACTAAGGAACGAGGAACAACTTTTTAGGAAATATGAACGGCTTTGGTTTTGAAGTTATGAGCTGACATAACAAAGGCACCAAAGTATTGAGTTGAGTCATCCCTAAATTTAAGTTTAATTTATTTTGTTGTGAGCTGTCGATATGTATCTAGATCTTGTCTCCCCAGCAGATTTCTTTCAATTATATCCAATAAGTGAATTTGGCAACTTACAATGTAGCTTTAGTCAACATTTATAATGTATTTTATTTAAAATTAAGCTCATTAAATAAATTAGTACAAGAGAGCATACTAGGACCTGCAAATTAAGATAAGGTTTGTAATTACACATAAGATGATTAAATAAAGTAAATGTGTCCAATCATACATAGATCATCTAACAAAGGTCGTACCCACTTTTTTGGTGTACACCTATAAGCTTACTAGTAAGACACATCGTGTTTGTTATCTGGTTAAAAAATAACTGTTTACAAAGAATGTTGGGATATGTAATTTCAACTAATATGGCTACACCTAAGTTATGTTAAAAGTTTACAATTAATAATAAATACATAAAAAATATGTAGATGATTATTAAAAAAAATTAATGCAATATAATCAGTTAATTATACAACTATATATTTTGTATGACACCTTAGCTCAGTCGGTAGCATGTCTCTACACAGAGCTAAGTTTCCTAGGTTTGATTCCAGACATGGTTGAAAAATTTATCATTGGTTAAATGTAGATTTCCCCTTCAACGATGATGAATTAATGAACAGGGACTGGCTGTCATGTCTGTTCTAGATTTAAGTAAGTGAAGTAAGGAAGTGATTTAAATAAATGAAAATATATATATATATATATGCATTTCCATGAACTGTTATTGGAGACTAGTACTAGCAAAACTATTTTAGAACGTTAGAACGTATGACCAATATGTCAATTTTTGGAGAAATTATTTTACATGCCCAGAGGAATTTTTAGTATCAAATAGACTATAATAATTATATGAGTATTATCATCATTATCATTATTATAAACTTTTGAAATATAATATATGAAGAATCATAATTTTAGTGGCATTTTGTGAACAGATTCACATTTATTTAGGTGTAAGTATTTACTCATTTGTTTTTATATATTGCCAAGCTAAGATGTACATGCACACAGTCACAAGAAAAAAATGATGCCAACAATAAATTAAATCAAAATATTAAAAATGCAACTAAACGCAAGAAGCAGGAAACTTTGACCAGAAGCTTTCATTACATAAATTGATAAAACATCATCTCATGGTATTAAAAACTGTATTCACTGAGAATAAAGTTCATTTAATCAATCGGAAGATATTTCTAAGGAAAAATCATTAATCAATCAAATTTTTTTAAGCCAAAGAGTTGATTTGTCCGCATTAAAGCAGTAGGCACTTATTTGGATCAAGATATTAAAATAATAAGTAAATAATGTAAGTTCCACTCACTGGTAGTGTTTATTTCTTTTTTTTATGTTTCAAGAAATAGACAGCTTTGAAATTTTTTTTAAAACAATAAAATAATACCACATTTTTAGTAACACAAAACTAGCCTAAATAAATAATATTTCAATTAGGTTTTTTTAAATTATATTTCCATAGACTGTTTCCTCCTTAAATTTATGTTCTTGATTTAATATCTTGTTTTATATATCCAGAAATTTTCCTTTATTTTTTCTCACAGAAATACCAGACATTAAGAGAGGAAAAAAGAAGAAGAAGAAAACACTTGAAAATACTTCACAGAGATAGGATTAAAACAAGTTTCAGAACTGATTCTTTCCTATTTTTGTCATCAAGCAACTAACAATGCTTTATTTTTGTATCATTTTAAGAGAGGTAGAGTATACAAGCAAACATAAAAAAAAGAAGTTAATGCACAAGTTTAAACATATTAAAAATGTCCAATGAAAATGTCTTAGAGTAAACATTAATACAAGGTATATCAATAATTCCTAGCTATTGCTCATTCTAGGTAATTTTGGTTTTTTTCTGACAGTTGACATTCTAAAAATCCATTTCATACTCATCTGTTTCACAAATTCGTTTTAAACTCTCTCAAAATTAAAGTATTGTAATCGTGAAAATTTTTGACCTCGAGATTTAGATGGGTTTTGATGTTTTATGTTTTCCCAAACTCAAAAATGTTGGTTTGACATATCTGTCTACCCACATGTCTATCTGGACCTGGGAATACAACCAAAACGATTTGATGGTTTCTTAGGACTTGATAGTCAGATGTTATATAAGATTACCCTGAAGTAATTTATTATTTTAACTCTAAACCTAAACTTAAAGATAGTTTACTAATGCCTGATTTTTTTATGTGGAAAGTTTGTATAGTATTACAAACATTTTAGTTCAAAATGACGTATTTTACATAGGTAATAAGTAACACTCAAGTTTTGATGGTTGTTTACTAATGATGATTGATGTTTGAAAATTTGTTTGAAAAATTTGTTTAAATTATAAACAAAAATGATAAAACTTTGTTGTATGTTTGTTTTGCCAAAAAATAATTCATTTGGCAATTTAATTATGACTAATCTTTTTTTTTTTAACTAAAATTGGTTTGAATAATTTTGTTTAAAATTTATAACTGAAGAGTGTTTCACCATGAGTATTTAAATTATGTGTTTGTTTTAGGAAACCATTTAAAGATGGTTCAGAGAAAACATATTTTTGAAACTTAAGTTATGAACTATTATAAAGTATATGAGAAAGTATGTAAAGTAATCATATCATCTATCTCTCTTAAGTGACAGAACAAATTTGCAAGGCATGAAAACATCACTATTGTATTACTAATGTTTTAATATTTATAAAAAATACATGAACAAGCAATGTCAATATTTAGATTCCTATATTAGATAAAAGTTTATAAAAAATATCTAATTTATTTATAAAAATGTTGTGGCCAAATGAAAACATCGATATTATAATATGTATTTAGACTTGCTTATAGAATTTTATTTTGTGGTTAGTTAGGTCCTGCAATGGGTGAGAGTGATTAGAAGCAAGAGTATCACCGATTATAAAACTAAAATAAATAAATATGGGTGACCAATGGCTTACATGTCCAAACTTGTGAAAGATAAGGTAATCTTCAGCAGACTGACTCATACTCTGCTTCCCCCTCCAGTTGACAAACTAACAAACAAAACAACATAGTTTTAGAACGGAAATACAAAACATTTTCAGTTTTGACACTTTCATTACAGAATAAAAGAACTACAGCAAAAAGTGTTTGAAAATGTTCTGAATTTTCAGGATGAGTATTAAAGATGGGTGAAATCTCAAATACAAATTTTCATTTTACCTACAAATCCGAATCAAAATCTTAGAAAACATTCTGCTGTCATTAATTTCAGTTTTCTAAGCTGAAGCCACTACTTCTTTATTCAAGTAGCTCCTCATTTGTCTCCACGAGGCTAAATTGATCCCGTTCCAGGCCTACTGCTACACAGAAAAATTCTGGAAGCTCCGGGAATCAAACCAGAAACTTCTGGATCTGTAGCCAGAACAGTGACCACTAAACCACAGTAACTAAATATTAATATATTTTATTATAACCAATTCATTATAGTGTACACACATTCAAATAGGCAGTAAATACATTGGCTAGAGTTTTGTTAAGTATGTCCTATATTTTTGTTGGGTTAAACCATCAGTACATAGCTCTAGCAACAACTCCAATCATAAATCTGAAAAAAAAACCCACTTCAACACTCAACTCTTAAATATCCTTGAGGATATGAGGAATATGTTTTTTATATGTTTATATATAGATATTTTCCAGAGTGATACAATGTTGAAGTATGCTAGTATTATGTATTACCGTTGATAACAGTTGAAAATACATTGAGGATATATATTATTTTTTTACAGCAGAAAACAGTCAATTCCATAGAACGAGAATATACTCCACATCTCCTTTTGTCAATCTTTAAACTAAACAAAGGAACTAAAAAGTTTCCATAAACATGACTGGTTATTAAACGTATTGGAAACTCTTGTATGTGTGGCACATGGCAACACATCACCAAGATGTGCGAGATTAAGTCAGTATGTCACCGACACTGCTCAGTTGTGTGTTTAATTTATGGCTTAGTGAGTCACAGATCATGATAAAACCAATTTCCTCCACAGCTGTGGCTCACTTTATGGTGTAAGTTTATGGATAAACTTCCAAAAAGGTCATACCCCACCACTATGGTAATACTACTATTACTACTATAGTTGATTCCATCACATTTTCATATATAATTACTTTTACTTTCTCTCGATACCTCGAAATATTGTAATGGTCAAAAAAATTGAACTCAAGATTTTGATGAATGTCAACATTTCATGACCCCCTGTAACAAACAAAAAAAGAACAATTTTCACAATGCTGTCAGTCTATCTGTACCTCGGGCTAGAGCCAAAACTATTTTACCGATTGGGCTAAAATTTGGTATTTGGGGTTTTAATAAGGTCCCTCGAGAGTTTTTGGGAATTAGATATCCAACCCTAAGTTTAAGGATAATATACTGAAGAGAAAAAAAAGATTTTCTTAAAATCTGCTCTAAGGATTTTGATAAAATCTGCTCTAAGGATTTTGATTAAATTTGATATCAAGACACGGTTTATCATTATAAAAAAGATCGCAATTTTTATTTTTTCATAAAAATTAGTTTGAGGCTACTTTACATTAGGGAATCTATCCAATTTTGATCATTTCTCTGCAACTACTTATGATACAAAATAACTTATCTTTGTAAAGTTGTAGTACTATTAAAGATAAACATCTTTATTATGAAATATATTTTTATAAAACCAATAATTTATTATCTATAAGAATAATATATACTATACTTTTTAATTCAGGTCTTTACAAATGTATTTGATTCTTATGCCGTTTGGTGGCCCCAGATGTTTCCCTTTTCTCAATTTTTCTGTAACAATGTTCCTAGTTCCTAAAGCCATAGATTAAGTAACAGTGAATATTAATTCATTTTATGATCCTTGGTGTAGTTTTTCTACAACAATACAAATACCTACTATCTTATTCCACAAATCTTATAAGTATTTAGTAAATGTATATTTTAAGATAAAAGCGAGAGAATGTCTGTGTGGTATACCATACCATTTATTTCTTTTGTTTTCATAACATGAACTGTTCTTATCTAAAAAGTGTAATGAATGTTTCTTTGCTGTGTTTACAAATTCAAATAAAGTGAATGAAAAGTGTTTTTTCCCCCAAATAGGTAGCTGTTTACAATACATTAACATCCTTCCTTTTAGTTAATGTCCTGTGCTTGTCCTTGATGTTGATCTCTTCTTTTAAATGTTCCTATTTATGTGATTCTTTAATTAATTACATTTCACTTTTTTTTTCTGTCCCTGTTTTAGGAAGTTTCAGTGCATGTTTCACACTTCCTCCTGGAGAGTTAGGAAGAACAAAACCTATATCGAGGGAATGAGTGGTAACTATCAATATTCTTCAATATACATTGATTATCTCTTTGTCAATTGGCAACAGTATAAACTGTGTTTCTCTTTACAAAATCAAAGCCAAATTGTGTTATTTAGGTATTATTTCTCTCTCTTTCTCTTGTAGCTTCTTCCATGTATAGTAACGTTTTTCAACCCAAGAACCAAATCTGATTATCAGTTTGTATCGGGGGCCGAAGATATATTTAGTTATATTATCAACTTAATATAGGCCTACAAACCACACTTAATAAACTATTATTTTTGATACTCATATATAAATTGTATTTTCGATACTCATATATAAAATGTATTTTCGATACTCATATATAAATTGTATTTTCGATACTCATATATAAAATGTATTTTCGATACTCATATATAAAATGTATTTTCGATACTCATATATGAAATGTATTTTCGATAGTCATATATAAAATGTAATTTCGATACTCATATATAAAATGTATTTTTGATACTCATATATAAAATGTATTTTCGATACTCACATATAAAATGTATTTTCGATACTCACATATAAAATGTATTTTCGATACTCATATATAAAATGTATTTTTGATACTCATATATAAAATGTATTTTTGATACCTATATATAAAATGTATTTTTGATACTCATATATAAAATGTATTTTTGATACTCACATATAAAATGTATTTTTGATACTCACATATAAAATGTATTTTTGATACTCATATATAAAATGTATTTTTGATACTCATATATAAAATGTATTTTTGATTGGTAGAATATTTTGAATGTTACTTTCAAAAAACATTTATTAATATCCCAAAAATGTATTAAGAAATCTGTATGTACCCATACCTTTGCTACACAGCTTAGCAATATAAATATGTATCTATCCATTAATAAATTTATGATAAAATTCAATCATGATTTTTTTTAAATATTTGTTGTATTTTAATAGTTAGCTATTTCACATCTACCATCGAGGGTTTCCCTATAATTTTCCTCCGGGATACTGTGAGGGACACATTTTCAGTAACTGTGGGCGGCATTTGGCCCACGGGCTGTCAGTTGCACCACACTGACTTAAGTGCTGTTCAAAAAATCATAAATTCCCCAGAATTCAAACTAAAGCATCTTATAAGTAGATCTGGGTAAAGTACACTTTTCTTTAGATCAAATCTTCATCAAATCTTAATCTTAGAAAACATGATTAACATAAAAGGTTAATTTTCCTGCATTGGTATAATTTCTCTCCCTCAATTCTAACCTTATTCATATCAATTCCTTAATTACTTTAGAAAATAGAAACTGACTAAAGGATTACATTTTTTTTTTTAAATGTGAATTCACAATGTCATTCAGTTATTTAGTAAATAAATTGTCTGTCAACTGTTTATAAGGTATGTATTTTTTACCTTGTTGGAAAAAAACAATTTTGTAAGCTTCATAGTAACTCTACAAATTTCAAACTCACTTTTTATTTTAGTCCAATTTTTTTTAAATCTTGAATTTGAATTCAAAATGTTTTCTATTCCTTGAAAAATAAAAAGCCCACCTTTTTTTTTTAGCAAAAGCATCATGAAATGTCTTTTTTTCCCCCTAAAATGATCCTACTATATTCTAAGATTCTGATAGGAAAAAAGGCCTTCCAGATGGTTCTTTTAAGAAAATCGAGTTATACTTATGGATTCAAGGTATTTGAAGACACAAGAGGTTTGAAAGATCCATACCTAGTAAAAAGTCTGAGGCATGACGTTGTTAATCGGGGTTGAAGGTTATATTTATTCATATAGTAGAGTGTCAATAATTCAGACTAACCCAACCCAACTCGAATTATCAATTTGTCTGAATTTTCGAAATAAAGTAGCTATAAAAAAAAGCAAGACGGGATACTTTCAAAAACTCAGTGTTAAGGTAGAAATATTTTTACTTTATTCAAACAACAAGCTTACACATTGTTTTTTGTTGCTAAATATCACAAATTTTGAAGGAATATAATAAGGCAAAAATTCAACAACAAAATAAATCTCCAATTTTTTTTTTTAACAGGGGTTGAGGTGTGTTTTTTAGCGGCCATGTCTCTGATATTGATACCACTGGGGTTAATTTTATGAATCATATTTTTTCCTTGGCAGCCCAAATTATTAACGATCCAGATTTTTGATGTCTAAATTATCACTGCTCTATTGTACTGTACCGGTATATTGTGAAAAGAAGAGAGAAAAGTGTCAAAAGTTTGCATTGTTAAAAACAAAGCGAACCTTGCTTTTGAAGGTGTCCATCACCGAGGCGGCGCTGCCAGTGCAATTGATGAGGATGAGGCCGAGCACCCTGGAAGGGTGGGCCAATCCAAACCTCGCGAGTATGTTGGCACCAGCTCCCTCTCCCAGACCAATGACGTACTTGACGTGCAAGAAGTCCACCACAGTCAGCAATTCCTCCCCAAGCTGCTGCATCGTCGGGAACGGTAAACTGGAGACAACACGAGGACGCGTGGTTAGCGTATCTCACTATTGTCTGGAGTTTTTCATTTTGTAGCCGCAGTAAATTTTAGGGGGAGTGTGGGGGGCTGCATTAGGTTCACCGACACATTAGCTTGATCGGTTATGGCTCTGCCTTCCAACCTACAGATCCAGGGCTCCGACTTCTTGCAGGATTGAAAATATTTAACTGTAAAACTAGGTTTAGTACCTTTAATCAGTTGGTAGACTAACTGCCTGGGGGGTTGGTTATTGTGTGTGTTCTTAGGTTAATTAACCGCAACAAGATGTGTCCAATCTAAGGAACAAATTTAACAGAGTTTATAGTATATTTATATTTTAGTTAAATACACAAGTAAATAAAGAAGTCAATAGATGTTTATTACTTGATTAATGTTACATATTAAAATAATGAAAGGAAAACAATAAAGTTTTTAGTTACAATTATAAAAGTTTTGTAATATAAGGAATGTACTTAAATGTTATATTTACTTAAATTGATTGGTATAACTTCTTTTGTCAATGAAATTGAGATAAAAATAAGAAAAATGACATGCAAGATGATTTATATATTTATTGACTTGACTAACAAGTTTAGTTCTAATAGATCACTAATACCTATTTTAGGTTATGTGGTATAGAGCACTAGGCTAAATCATGGTTTAAAATAGGAGGGATAGCCAGCACACTTACCTTGGTGATACTGGAGTAGAAATTATTTAGATATAACACTAAAAAACACATAAACACATTGTTAAGTACAAGCTTTCACTGTCACAGACAGCTTCATCAGGTCAGGAGAGTAGACTGATTTCTTGGTTGAACTGTAAGGTTGACTGTCCACAGCTGACTGTTTTTCAGTTATGACATCACTGTATAGATAGCAGCACTATGAGTAATGTTATATTGAATGTAATCATTGTATAGATAGCAGCACTATGAATAATGTTATATTGAATCTAATAGTAAGTGTGCTGGTAGGAAGGAGAGGAATTATCTAAGGTTGAGGTTGGGGGCTTGTCTGGATTTGATGATATATTGATGGGCCAGTTCCCATATCCTTAATTGTGAAGGGTTGCATATTGCTTTGTTCAGGGATTTGACCACCTTGGTTGTGTAACA
>CABFVX010000545.1:15860-75677 GCA_902151425.1 Timema shepardi
TGTTACACAACCAAGGTGGTCAAATCCCTGAACAAAGCAATATGCAACCCTTCACAATTAAGGATATGGGAACTGGCCCATCAATATATCATCAAATCCAGACAAGCCCCCAACCTCAACCTTAGATAATTCCTCTCCTTCCTACCAGCACACTTACTATTAGATTCAATATAACATTATTCATAGTGCTGCTATCTATACAATGATTACATTCAATATAACATTACTCATAGTGCTGCTATCTATACAGTGATGTCATAACTGAAAAACAGTCAGCTGTGGACAGTCAACCTTACAGTTCAACCAAGAAATCAGTCTACTCTCCTGACCTGATGAAGCTGTCTGTGACAGTGAAAGCTTGTACTTAACAATGTGTTTATGTGTTTTTTAGTGTTATATCTAAATAATTTCTACTCCAGTATCACCAAGGTAAGTGTGCTGGCTATCCCTCCTATTTTAAACCATAATACCTATTTTAATAATTTTGTGGAAGAAGTTACTTGTTATGTCATATTTTTCATTTTAATTTATTTAATGCTTATATTTTATACAGTTAATTGTCTTTGTTGTTAGGTACATCAATAACTATCTGTCTAACTAATTAACCTTTCTATTAGTCATTTTTATAACTGTTATTGTTTAAAATATTTTAATTATTACAAAACAAACTATCCTTGTTAGCTTGTCGTCAAACAATTTACTACTGTATATATGATTAATTTAACTAATAAGTTCATTATTAATGACATATCAATTTACCTAGTACTTTTGATAAGTCATATCTTTCATATAGCCTTAAAATATTTTATGTCAAAGTTATTAAAACTTATTGTCTTTGTTAACATTTTTAAGGTATTATTAACTACAATCTAGTCAAATCGCCAAAGTTTTTTCCACTAGTCAATCTGCTTATCAGCCAATCCTATTACCTGCTAGGTATTGCTTAAATATTTTAATTATCATAGATTATTATTTTTTCCTTGTTTATCTGTTAATTTATAAATCCAGAACATTATTATTGTACAACCTTACTGATGAATTTTTAAAGGTGTTGTACCTGTTTTAATTGACTTCATAATGCATAATATATTAGGTCTTTCTTTAAATAAATCATCTAGCATGTCATTGTTCTTATTTTTATCTTGATTTAATTGACTAAAGAAGTTATGCCAATCAATTTAAGTGAATGCAACATTTAAGTATGTTCCTTATATTACAATCTCATATTTCTCCTTAGTTCAACTATAATGAATATTACTAAAATTATAAAATATGTGTGTGTTCAAAACAAAATAACTCCATTTTTATCACACTTTAAAATCTTTGAACCTGATTTATGATTTATAATATACATTAATTTGACCTTTTGTCACATTTCAGCAGATGAGTTTTATTTTCACTTTAATTTTATTAAAAATTAATTTGAAATGGATTTTTAGAACTGACAATACACAAAAGTGAACTATTATATTGTTAATAAAGTGAAATATATTAACCATGTCTTTGAAAGTGTAAAATATTACTGAGATATTAAATATATCCTAATGAAAAGCATTAACTCCTTATTTGATTTAAATAATTGAAAGAGTTTTGTTTGCTATTCATAATTAACTTACAGGTAACATTATTTTAAACAAGTTTGTCTAGTTAGTATCCTTATATTATTACAAATGTCAAGAAATATTGAAAATGGTACAATGGCATTGAAACGGCCTTGTAGCTTGCACATGTAAACACATTGATGTATTTTATGACTTGTCAGTCATAGTGTGCCACATATATTTAATAATGAGCAGGACTAGCATTTTTAGCTCTTGACTAAACGCCATAAATAGTAGCAGTGGCAGAGTAAGATTCTGGGAGACAGGAGCTCTTAGAATATGCAAAAATATCTTCTTGTGGCCAACAATGATAATCTTTTACTTTATTATTAGTGTTATTTTAAAGGTATTGATTTTATATATCAAAAGTTACAGTTGCAGATCATATTACTACCTTACATCTGGATATTTTAAAATAGTTTTAGTAACTTTTGTAACTCCCAAAAACAAACCTTCCTATCTAACACAGAGCTGAATGGCACTTGGTTTTATTCCATATATTTAAGTAAACATCTATTTTTATCTTTGGTTTTCCCCATGAGATTTTTTTTATTATGAATAACGAATGTTTATTTAAGAGCAATGAATATACAAAGTGGCATTAGCTAGCGGGCCTAAGTAGAAAGTTTTTATCTGATGAAGCAATGACACATATATTTTAGGGTTCAAACAACAAAAAATAATTTTGGGCTATGAGTGAAAATTTTGAAATGAAATAATTTGGCAGAGTATAAGAAGAGAATTTGTTTTCTCTCCCAAAATGTTTTAAGGCATTCCTGAAAAAGCAAACTTATTGGGAGAATACTTGCTGTGCAAATCTACACTCTGTCATACACATTACATGATATAATTATATGAGAAATTATTTAAAATAAATTGACCTTTTTTTAGTTTTGTTGCGTAGCTTGTTGTATCAATGTATTATTACTTGCTTAAAAATAGTAAATATTTCTTCAAGGGACTAAGAAGAGAGGGTAATTGAGATTGAGGGTTGAGGGAGATCAAAGAATGAAGGGGGAAAGAGAAATAAGTAGAGTAAAAATAAATTGAGAGGGATGGGGAAAGCAGGGAAATAGGGTAAAAAAAATTAGGGATATAGTTGGGGAAAGGATGAGATGAGATAAATATTTAACCTGCCCCATCTCACAGCTGATTAACCGAAAAATCAGAAAAGAAACTAAGCTTGGACCATAAAAATGTATAAAAGTGTTTTCTTTTCATATTCTTCACTTGACAACAGAAAAATTGAGATCAGTTTAATATTTCTTTCATTTAAAAATAATAATTTTTAACTGTTGTTTTTAATATTATAAAACAGTTTTACTGGTGTCAAATATATTGTTTTCTAAGGTAGAATACAAAAAATCAATCCAAGATGCAATATTTGTTTATGCCTGGTTTGAGCTGTATGCCTACCATTAGGTACTATCAAAGTTAGAAGATAAGACAGGCACTAAAGTGTACTAATGAACAAATATCGTGAATTACGTGTCTGGGAGGGCAAGGGCGTTGTCTTCATGGCCGGGGATATCAATATGGATGAAGACCGACTTCTCCTTGATCTCGTACATGGAAGGATGGTTCACAAAGTCATGGAATGATGTGTCTGTAAAAACACAAAACACAGCAATATAATTGATAGTTCCTGCTATGCAGTGGGACATACACATTTACTTGAGGGTGATATAATGTATCAAAACCATACCCTAATTTTCTAACAAATAGACATATATATATATATATATATACATACATATATATGACAGCTAGAAAGGTTACTAGATCTACTTTCACACTTGCATACCTCAAGGCATGTGATGTGTCAGCTGTAATTGTGGATGGATAGTATCAATACCTATAAGATAACACTAAAATAGGCTAGTCAAATGTTATCATTGTTGACAGCAAAAATTGTGTTTGCATTTTCTAAAAGGTGCTTCAAATATCCATTCGTAAGAAAATCAAGGTATATTTTTCCTCAATTGTATATCTTGAACAAAATTTAATGTTTGTATTATGAATATCAAGTACACCCCATATCGAGGGGGAGTGCATTTCCTCCTAATTTTATCGCCCTCATTCATATCCCATCCATAAAAATATGTGTAAAGTAGATAGCAGGGGTGGGGTGTAAGACATGGTGCACAAAAAAATAGTTATTGGCTATCAGTAAGGGCTACCCATAAAAAGTTTCAATTTAATACAACTTCTAGAGAGTCTTAATAAATATAAACTTATAGAATGAAATTCTTAATAAATTAATTTGTAAATTTGTAGGGTCAATCTCTTACAGACTACCAATGATATGGCTGAGGTGTATATACAGTGTAGTGTAATTTTAATAAGGGCTTTAAAAAAACAAAACATTATTCTGCAGTCAATCTTTTACTATGTTATTAGAGTCTTATATATATTTTATGAGAAAAGGCTCAACTGATTTTGATAAACAAAAGCTCATTTTATGAATTGGCAGCCCAAGATGTAGAAAAAATAGTAGCTTTTAAAGAAACCAATTTACCTCTCAAATTTTCAGCTATTCTTCTGTGTGCTTAGTAGCTCATTTGTACAATCATTATTTGTTTACAACATCATTGACACATTGATTTGTTTATGAAGGTAATTAAGTAAATAAATTATTTCTCTTTGGTTAAAAATAATAACGCAATTCTGTATGGAGGTACCAATAGAACAACTAATGCAGACATTTGTTGTATCAAACACATCAATGATAGTAAGTTAAAAGTAATATAACTTTGTTTGCATCATTAATTTTTATTGTTCGTTTTATCTTTAAATATTTGCCTTTGGTCAAAAAATTGCCTTTATTATAGTCGTTCATAATTCCTAACTAGGGATATGTCGATAGTAATGGAATAGTTACTTGAAACATAGTCTCTCTGTGGAATGGTTTGGAACAGGTACAGCTTGTCATTCGTTGCTGATACCAATACAGGTGTATCTGTAAAGAACTCTACTTCTAAATCCCTATCACACAGCCTTGCTCTAGTGACCGTATCAGGTGATTGTGATACCAAAACTAATCAACAGTTATTATTATTAATATTATTTAGCACCGCGTCTTACTACCCATTCGGATTATACGCTTTAAGTACTAATTACGCTAATGGATTGGGAAACGGGAAGGCTGAATTTGAGGAAGTGAACCCGCATTTGCGTGGAAGGAGAGTGGAAAAGCATTTAGGAAAAACTACCCCCAGTTCACCCGACCGAGATTCGAACCTCGATCTCCCCATCCTCGGCGGTCGAGCTCAACACGACTAGCGTGTTAGCCAACTACGCCACCGAGGCGGGTACTAATCAACAGTTCCCATTCCGCTATCGGAATCACCATTCCCATGTTTACTCTACCAATCTCAATCTCACCACGGTGATATCATTTAGGATTTTCTCTTCTCATTCTGTGTGTAGGCTTCAGAAGTAATAAGTACTTATTCTTCAACATTTTGATTTGGATTTGCACCTAGCTGACAATCGGAAATCTTAATCTCAATTTATTTATTATTTATATCAAATAAATAAGTGGTAAATAATACTTATATGTTTAAAATATTCCAAAGCTTGTGATGCTATTAAATTTTAATTTTATTTTATACTTGTATTAACATATAATTAATACTTACATGTTGTATTTAAAACTGTGAAGGATACAGTGGCAGTATAGTATTGAAGTGAAACGTGCAGGATCACAATTTTTCTTACCAAAAACCTATCAAACGATTGTATACATGCATTTTTGAACTTGTTAAAAATATTTGACTCAGTGAAGTTAACCATTTTGGGCAGATTTAAAAAAAAACTTAACAAATTTTAAGAATAAGTATTTATTTTAAGATTCAAATCATTAATAAAATAGTTTTTTTGCTATTTAAAAACATTAAAATGCGGGTTTTTTGGAGAGATAAGTGGCTTCTTCATTCTTATATCATTGCTGAGCTATATTGGTAGTGGAATAGTATTGTCAACTTTGAACTGTTACAAAAGTTTAACTGGAACTGTTTGGAACAGCTACATAAAATATCAGTATTGAGACATCACTAGTCCAAACACATCTTTTAGCAATATTCTTTGATTGAGGGAATTCATTTCCTAGACTGGGGAAACTATTTTTTTATTGGAAAATTGTTATTGTTAATAATTCCATTTAACTAAAAAAAATTGATCATAATTAAGTATAAATCTTCCAAAAATATTTTATTTGATTTCGATAAAATTAACTTATAATAGACCTATATAATTTGATAAGCCCATTTCCTGTACCTAATTGAGAAAAATACACTAGTGAAACTTTAAGGTTTCGTCCAGAATAGCGAGCAGAACCTCGCCTTGAACGTCGTTTACATTGGATAAATGGGTTCGTCAGAATGTTCTCAGCAACCCAGCGAGTGTCAGTATTTTGACGAAACATCAGAGGATTTTACGAGGTTCAGCTCAAAACTCATTTTACGGCGGGTGCTGTGAGCCAAGCCTTGAGCCGAACCACTTACAACTTTAAATTATATTTTATTTCTAACTTTTCATCACACAAGCTTGAAATATTAGCTGAGCAGTTGAGTGGTGTATATTTTACAACACCATGAAATTTGGTTTGGAATTAAGTTTTTTGTGAATGGAATACCGTATTAAATATTAACTGCAAATTCGTTTTATAATAGGCCAAGAGAAATAAATAAAAATTAATTTAAACTTTAAAAATTAAAGAGTATATTCAAAACAATATTTACTGTTACATGATTACTCGCGTGCTGTAAACTATCCAAAGATAGTGATACTTTCTCTTAGAAAGTTAGTTGTTCGTTGAAAATATGTTTGAAACTGCCTCTGCCTGTTTGAAAAAGCAGAGAGAGGGGTAAACAAAGATTTTACTGCCACCCAAGTAGATTTTGTGAGTAAATCCATCCTAACTCCCTCCAGTAGTGGTCTAACACGTCAATCTCGTGTTAGACTGGCATGCTTATGACAGGGAGATCGGGGCTCAAATACCGGGTGGGTCTGTTAAGGGTGTTTTTTAATGGTTCCCCGTTCTCCTTCCATGCAAATGTGGGTAGATTAGCTCTAAAATGCTTCCTTCCTCATTCCTACCCCATTAGATTAGCTATCCTATAACCTGTATAGACCACGCGGCTACAAAAGCGGATTGAACCAGTGTTATTAATAACTTTATTATTATTATTATTATTATTATTATTAGCACCGCGTCTTACTAACCGTTCGGGTTGTACGCACTTACGCTAATGTGCAATGGTAGGGTGATTGTGAGATGAAATGAAGGACCTACAGTTTAACGTGGAATCCGAACCACGGTGGAGACCTGGCATTCCTCACATTCACAAGATGTCTTGTCATAGGTGAAGGAAGGGTTTGGTAATCAGATAAATCTATGCCGGGACCTAGGATTGAAACCCGGCCGCCAGCATAGAAGCCTGACACCTTACCCCTAGACCACCAGGTCACCTTAATTAATAACTCAATCTGAGGAAGAGAGATAAAGTATTGAGACTGTGCACAAGCATTAACGTGGAAAGGGGGTGGTGAAATCACCCCCTATTGCAATGGTTCTTAAAATGTGGACCGCGGTGGTGTGTCAATAAATATATGTAAATATAAATATATATTAATGAAACAAATAGCCGAAACTATTGTTAATGCGTTTTAGTGAGGATTACACCTTTTAGATATCATATTCTGAAAATTGAAAAATGATTCGATTCCCGTGTCCAGGTGTCATTTTTCAATTTTCAGAATATAAATATATATGCCACGGCAGTTAATTTTAATTTTCCTCGTTCACTGCGCTTGTCATCCATCGAAGTACATAACTTTATGAAGCAAAATATGGCTCGCAGTTTGAGGTTCGGCTCGCTAATCTGGATGCAGCTTAAAACAAGTTGCAGCATTCACACCATCCTTTGGTGAACATGTGAAATTACATCCAGTAACTTTTCCATCTGTCAGGTTGGTCCGAATATGAACACTGGACTGTATTTGTGGCCTTAGCTTTATGGTTGGTTTTAAAGAAGTGTTTGAAAGTGTAAACTTTTGATAGCTTCCGCACATAGTGTCAACCTTGGTGGTAGTAACCAAGAATGAAGGTTTTCCTATTCACGCTCATAATACAACAAAGTAATAACAAAAATGTATGATTTTTTTTTTTGTGTGCTTTAAATTCAAGTTTGTAAGTGTCTAAGGCTATATAGGTTTTGTGGAGTTATTTAAGCTATAACAATTTTATTGGACAATTTATCATTTTTTTTGTATAGCTTGCCGCTCTTGTTAAAGTCAATTTCTCTTTGGGTTTGCTTCGTGAGGCATTCAATGTTTAAAATATGTCTTGGAATTTTCTGTTGGGGGACTTTATACTGAGTCCCCGAAAATAAGCACCCTCCTAAAATAAATGTATAGGTAGGTACCTAGTTAAAAAGGCCGACATTAGCTTGTTTGACTACTGAGCCGAGGGTCCTGAGTTCTGCCGAAAAAGTGTCATTGGTGGAATTGTGTCTTCTCCTTGTCCAGTGATGAATTAATGGTTAGAGATTGAGTGCTATGTTATTATTGTTAGCACCACGTCTTACTACCCGTTCGGTTTAAACGCACTTACACTAATGTGTAATGTTATGGTGATTGTGAGATGAAATGTAGGACCTAAAGTTTAACGTGGGATCTGAACCACGGTGGAGGCCTGGAATTCTACACATTCACATGTTGTGATTAATTAACGTCTTGTCAGAGGTGAAGGAAGGGTTTGGCAATCAGATAAACCTGTGCCGGGACCGAGGTATGAGCCCCGGACTTCCAGCACAGAAGTCAAGACACCTTTATCCCCAGACCACCAGGTCACCATATTGTTATGTTGGTATATAGTTTAGTTAGTTTGTAATTTGTGGGTTAATCTAATCAGTTGGTTCAGAAAGTGTGCGTTTAAAACACCCAATAAAATAAATAAAATATTACGTTAAAGTATTTTTACTATTTTATTTTCAATAGTAAAATTTAACATCATGGTTATTAATTAATAGCTTGATTTAAAGAGTAAGGATTAGGAGTCTAGTTTAGAAACGTTCACCCGCATTATCACAAAGAGGAAAGATAAAACCATTATCAAGTATCAACTAAATATGGAAAACCACGCCAAATGCGCCAATTAAAAGACCTTAAACTCATTTTTTAATTCCCTAAAAGCTGTCAATACTAACAAAGCTGCTACATATTGGTCCTTTTAGCTTAAGATGTGAAGTACTGTCTAATAGTAATATTTCTATTGCCCTGGCAAGCAGTGCCGGAAGTGGGGGCGGCATACAGTGTGGGGGAAGGTGGGCATACACCTATATATATTAAATCATAGCGACTAGCGTGTCTGAGGAAAGGTGAAACTAAGTAGCTGTTTGGTAACTGAATGATCAACGGAAACTTCCCTGGTAAATCTATCAAGTGTCGGCAGGATTTTTATTTTTAATATAAACTGCACACCAATTAATTTGCTTTTACCAATTATTTCATGCAGGAAGAATATTACTGTACGCACAAAAAAAGGCCCCTACACTAGAAAATTAGGGTTCATGTTTTCTTTCTTGTAGGGGTTTATGGGGAGATGGGGGGGTAGAGAGGGGGGCGGGAGAGAGCGATTGCCCCAATTTCCTCCCCCCTCCCCCCTAATTCCAGCACTGATAGTAAGCTATGTTCATTAGATACTATACGAGAGATGGAATACTTACGGTTACAGCCCAAATCGTGGACTGTCAAAAACACTGCCCTCTTTGTCTGCTGGTTCAAATCACCCTGAAAAAAACACCATAGTTTCAAAAATTGGCTCTACACTTTAATAATTTATTTAGTTGCATAGAAATAGGACAGTGGTTCCAAACTGTAGTTTGCGGGAACAAATTTATCTTAAATTGACTTTTACATTAATTTGTTAAACCAATTGTACCCGCAGCGATGGACCCGCGGAATGTTGATGACAAGGAGGTCAGAGTTTGAATCACAGTAAATGCGGGTAAATTTATTAAAGCAATCATACTCCCTTCATCCTTATCCTATTAGGATAATTGACCAAGCGGAATGAGGTATACTGTTTTAACTGGACCTTGTCAATTCATCCGTTTGTCTGTGAGAATGCTTAATCTTCGATAAATGTCAAATTTGTGAATTAATTTTAACGAAATTTAGAAAATAGAACTACTAGTTAAAATGCGTAAAACACGTCTCGGTGACGTAGTTGACTAACGCGCCAGTTGTGTGTTGATCTGGACTGCCCAGGACGGGGAGATCGAGGTTCGAATCTCAGTCGGGTGAACTGGGGGGGGGGNGAAATTTGCGGATATACTTCTAATAAATTCAACCGTCCTCATTCTAGCCTCACAAGTGTAAATATGTGGAGTGTCCGGTAGTAAATACTGATCACAGGAGGAAAGGAAAGACAGATTTTAGACCTGAATGTACTTCATGTTAATCGTGTTTTGTTGTGAAATGTAGACGCCAGCAAGAGATGGTAAAGAGAACCGTGTTACTTATAAGGGCTGTCACTGCTCCAGTTACGGTGACGTCACAAAGCAAACAACAAACGCCCGCCCGTTTGTGCTTACAACGCTGTCGAGTGGGCGTGGCTCTACTGTCCAGAAAGCTGTGAGCGGTATAGACGCTATCACCGAGGCAAACACATTTATTGATGCCGGGTTTAGAGCAGTCAAATGGGTGTCGGTACATGCCTGTTAATGTAGTCAGATGGATATTGGTACATGCTTGATGAGGTAGGTCAAATAGATATTGGCGCATGCTTGATGAGGTAGGTCAAATAGATATTGGCGCATGCCAGATGGGGTAGGTCAAATCGATATTGGCGCATGCCAGATGGGGTAGGTCAAATCGATATTGGCGCATGCCAGATGGGGTAGGTCAAATAGATATTGGTACATGCTTGATGAGGTAGGTCAAATAGATATTGGCGCATGCCAGATGAGGTAGGTCAAATAGATAATTGTTACACGCCTGATAGGGTAGTCAGATATTGGTACATGCCTGATGAGGTAGTCAAATAGATATTGGCGCATGCCAGATGAGGTAGGTCAAATAGATATTGGCGCATGCCAGATGAGGTAGGTCAAATAGATATTGGTACATGCCAGATGAGGTAGGTCAAATAGATATTGGCGCTTGCCAGATGAGGTAGGTCAAATAGATATTGTTACACGCCTGATAGGGTAGTCAGATATTGGTACATGCCTGATGTGGTAGTCAAATAGATATCGGTGCATGCCTGATGAGTTAGTCAGATATTGGCACATGCCTAATGAGATTGAACACTAAATCCCTCTTGCATCATTTTAAAATATCTTTAAACATAAATGAAGTTGAGGGCACTGATCGGTTGTTATTATTATGGAGATTATTTAACAAGCACATTCTAAACAAACTAATAGATTATATCAACCCACGACTTACAGCTTAACTTAACTCCAGTACAAACTTGATACCTGTAAAAAATCAAAGGTGAGCACGCCGGAACACCAAAATCTAGTGGTTTTGAAATTTCAAGAGCTCCTACACCCATAAGAAATATTGCAATAAGAAGATTTATCCCATAAATTAGGCGGCACCACCTTCAATAACCGCGTGGTCAAACGTACTACTCTCGCATTGGACTAGACTGTCTAAGACGAGGAGATTGGGGTTTGATACCGGTCGGGTGCACTGAAGGTTTTCCCCTAAATGGCTTTCCACACTACCTCCACGCAAATGCGGGTGCATTTCCTCTAAATTAAACCTTTTAAATCCCTAATGAATTAGTGTGATTATTACAGAGGCATATAACCCAAATAGGTCGTAAGACATGGTGCTAAAAAAAGTTAAGTGGTGCTCTTAAAATCTTCTTAATTCAACAACCCAATGGTTGGTTTGATGTGACATTCGGCTAGTTAGTACTGCCTGAAGCAATTAGTATAAATCCCGTGTAAGGGAGTCCATAAAGTGTGGTGGTTTCCCATTGCCTTTCATAATGAATTTCTATGAGCGAGAGTGAAAGGGTCTACCAATTTTGCTGGAAATGTATTTTCACATACCTTTCTGGGTTCTTTTACATGCCAAAATCGTCATGGAACCGATGGACTTACTTCCTCTCCGAAAGAAGTTGTGCTACAGATCTAATCGCTCAAGAAAAATTCGTCGACCTTGGTTGGGTTTGAATCCACGAACGTTTGGTCACGAGGCGAGCACTTTGCCCCAAAACCACCTAGGTCGACGTCCTTAAAATATCAGTGTTTATT
This sequence comes from Timema shepardi, assembly GCA_902151425.1. Classification (NCBI taxonomy): domain Eukaryota; kingdom Metazoa; phylum Arthropoda; class Insecta; order Phasmatodea; family Timematidae; genus Timema; species Timema shepardi. The sequence continues at coordinate 27,739 of CABFVX010000545.1, forward strand.
TTCCTTCGTGTAGTCTGCGCAAAATTTCCTCACGCCTTACCCAGACGGGCGGGTCCGTTTGACGGAAAACTGTCTGATTAAATCGATTTCTCGTCGAAAGAAAAATTACTGACGGGGTGATCGGAAACAAGGGTGGAGAAACCTCTATTTTTATGGGAGGGTGGGTGTTGGAACGGGGGGCACTAGAAAGTTGACATAATATGTAGATATCGTTTTTAAATAATACATTTATGCGGGGGATGTATATGTAGGGATGTGGTATCGAAAGAGAAGTATCGATACTGTACTCATTATAAGTATAGTAAGAAAAATATCGATGCCATACAAGTATCGATAACAGTAAGAATCGGTATCGAAATTTTAATCTAAAAAAAGTTTTTTTAATCTGGTATTTTAATAATTCCATCTTTTACATCATAATTGTATTTCCAAATTTAGTTAAACACTGAAAATTAGAATGGGTTTTAATACCTCAAAACAAATAGGTTGTTTCTATCGATACCGGAGTGTGATTACTAATGTCAGTAAAAGTATCGAGTAAAAAAATATTAATAATGAAAGTAGAAATATCGATATTAGTAAAGTATCGATACTTTTTCCACATCCCTGTGTATGCGTGTGATTGAGAGAGTATTTCATTGATTTAGTTGGAAACAATTTGAATCCCGATCTTCTCGCCACCAGCAATCCAGTCTAGACGCGCCAACCATGCGACCACTGACCGATTAGGGTATCACTACTATTTAAGAAGGGAGCGTGAGTAATTTTACCATTTTTATAGCCAAAATAAATAAATATTTCTCCAGTAGCAACATGGAATTTAGTTTTTTACACATTCTAGTATCAACAAATCTTGAATATCTGTCAAGGGTATTCTGAAATTTGGTCAAAACTTTTTAAATAAAGAGTAAAAGTTTTGACAAAATTCCAAGACACCCTTGACAGATATTCAAGATTTGTAGATACTAGAATGTGCAGAAAACTAAACTCTTTGTTGCTACTAGAGAAAAAATTGATTTTGGCCAAAAAAATTCAATTCTTTAAAAACTGTAAAAATGATTGCACTCCCTTTGGCCGCACCTTAAAAGGGCATCGTGTTGAAGCTCAAATACGAACATTTAGGGTGGTATTTGAAATTATGTCCGACTGTAGTCTAAAATCAATATTAATTTCTTAAACATTCGAAATATTACTTTTGTTACCAAATGTGTTTCATGTTGCTATAAATAGCTCCTATACTCACTTTATCATTAAAAAAAGCATAATAACACGCTTTATAGCTTTTAGACTATGGCCACACCGGCTAGCAGTTAAGGGTGATGTATTGCATAGATTCTTACGAAGGTGTCCACGTTTGGTGACCAGCGACAGTGCGTTTTCAGGTCACAGCGACAAATAGCTGACCTTTATTTCTTATGGAGGAGGCCACCACACATGCGTTCGTCTCGCAACCTGTCGCTAGGAAAGCCATCGATATTTTTTAAATTTTTGATGACTTATTTTCGAATATTCTAAATGTGTTTTCTTTGCTTGTAGTGATTTGCTCGGGGGAATTTTGAAATATTTTGCCATCTTTGAATGTGCAGTATTTCTTCTTTCAGATTTATATTTAGACAATTATTGTTGGCTTCCAAGATAGTAGTTTTAGTAATGCACGTTAAGTGTTTTTTTTCTTGTTTTTTTTTCTTCTTAATTATGTACAGAAGATAATGAAATTGATATTTTACCATTATAAGTATGCCATTTTGGACAGTTATAGTCAGCAACAGGCCTACCTATTACAGCCAATGATTCATCTTTGATCTGCTATGATTTGGTTGGGAAAAACCACAACAAATGAGTAGAAGAAAAAAAAACCACCACGAATTTCTGCAAACACGGAGAAAAATTAACTTTTTGTTGTTGTTGAAAGGTCACTTTAAGACACTTTTTTTATTTTAGTTTGTGTTCACCATTTCAACTATTTTTAAGTTAATGATCTGTTATGAGTTCTGCAGTGAAAATGCTAACCAGAGCCAAACAATGCCTTTAAAGCAATGAGTATCACTTCTCCATCAACCCAGTCATCAACCAGTATCTCAAGCACTCCAACACAATCAAGAGCAACCATCAACATCTGAACATAAGAGCGAGTCAAGTGTGTTTAGTGATCCTGATAACAATTAGAACACTATTATAGTATTTAATACTTGTCTTTTTTATACCTAATTTTAGGTTATTTTAATAATGTTATTTGTTTCTACACTATAATCCAAGTCTCATCTAACCTCACTGTTACCGCAACTCTTTCTTCCACTGGAAATGTGTTAACGATCCTCGTTCTTTGCTTCTCATCCCTCTTTGACGTATGAATAAAGCTCGTCACATGAAGCTATATTCATTCTAAGATACTGAAAAAATCGTTTGAGTTTATGAACTTGTACCGTGGCTACAAACATCTTCGCCACCTAACCTCCACCACCTACAAAAGTACACACACTTACCCCGTTTTACCGGGAGACTAGCACCTCATTTTGATCCTACGCACACATTGACACACATGACTGTTCACCGTTCACATTAGACAATAGTGAAGTAACGAAATGTTACGTAATCCGGCCCTCTTTCCGCGAGTGGCGCGCAACGCGCAGGCGCTAGAGCTCGAGAAATAGGAGCTCTATGCGATCACGTGTGTTACCCTACCCCCTGAACTGTCGCTCTTTCAACGTTGTGCGCAGGCGTCGAGGAGAGACCAACGCACTTACTTGCTGAAGATGACATCATTGGACTTGAAATACCTCCCTCCCATATTTTCTCCGCTGGGAAAAATTAAATATAAGCTAGTACTCAGCATGGAGCTATCACACTTTGATGCTATTAGGATTAAGGAACTTACAACATGTAAGTGTACATTATATTGGATAGGTTATTTTATTATTATTATTGGAATACTGAGGAACGACTCTAACTCTTGCCAAATTATGTAGGGATTCATTTGATATTGCGTTGGCATATTTATTTATTGGTATTATACTGAATTTATTTATCTGATAATTAGATTTGTTTATTTTATATGCATATGTTAGTCTGATGCCTCTTAGTGCCGGTTAGGTTATATTATTTGCAAATTAAATAAAGTAAATCAACCTTTGCGTGCCATGTTGCACGATAGTTTGTATGACTTACAGTTGTAGTGTGTCTTGATGAATATAATATTGTTTGTTATTTCTACGCGAGTGGGAGATTCTGTAAAGTATGTTGATATGTCCAAAGTTTATAGTGGAGTAAGAAAATAAGTTAGGATATATATATATATATATATATATACAGTAGAGCGTCGGAAATCCGGACGTCAAAATTCCAGAGCGTCGCAAATCCGGATCGGTGGTGAGAGCAGGTAGGGGAGGCTCTCCTTGATCACGTGCTCGGCTCAGTTCTGTGCTATCATTTACAAATTATACAGCAGTGGTGAAACCTTCGTCGTATAGCTGCCTTGTGACGTTTTAGTGTGCGAGTTAAAACGGTACATATTCTTACTTTGTTAATCATGTCATCATTATCAAATGAAAGGAAACATAAATTTTTATCTATAGAGGATAAGTTAGAAATTCTATGAAGACTGTCTAAAGGGGAAAGTGGTGCAGCTCTCGCTAAAATATATAGTGTGGGAATTTCAACCACTAGTGACATTAAAGCAAAGAAAGACAGTTTGCAACGTTTTGATTCAAAACTAGATTCTGAAGAAGGTTCACAGAAAAGAAAAACCACACGTATTAATATGTATACAGTTATTGAAAGCATATTTGAAAATCCGGACAATTCAGTAATCCGGATGGGTCCCGGTCCCGATCGATCCGGATTAACGACGCTCCACTGTATATATATATCTTTGAATGGCTTAGGAGATCAGGCGATAGGGTGTTTACCAGCTTTTAATTATTTTCGCTTATTATTCACGAACATTAACTTTTTGCATTTGAATTGGTTCTGTTAAATTAGTAAGCATGTTCTTTAATCTTGGCAATTGAATTTAGTACGCTGTAACCTCATGATGATATTCTTTTTACTTATGCACATTTATTCGCTACACGATAAATATTGTTGGGTTATTGCTATTGCGCATTGTCCGCAACAAACAAAATAAATATTGTTAACCTTTGATTATTATATCTGATAATAAAACGACCTTCGGGCCTTTATCATTTTAATGTTATTTGTTATACTTTTCATCAAGAAAACTCTAACTTCCTTTAACTCGAATGGTTGCGCAATTAAATTTTCTGATAGTTAACACTGCTAAATTTGGGGTACCGAGTTTTACTGATTGGGTCAGGGTAAATAAAGATCCCTAGTGATCTTCTTGTCTATTCTTTGTATTGCAACCACCTTATATATAGAGAGATATGGTTGAAACTAAATTGTGAAACTGTCCATAAGTATGTGTCTGCATATTAATGAGATGGATACCATATTTTTTAAATTTACGTTTCTTCCTCGGATACCTAGATAATGGTATGGCTAGCAAGATATCTTCACACCCTGGTTCCATGATACAAACCGGTCATAAAACGCGATGACCAGATCGCAAGCGTGGCCGTAACCTAGCTCTGTCCGATGTGCAATCCTCCCAACCCACCCATTAAAACCACACGTACCTTTGAGACTCCCCAACTTCAAAACCCTGCATAATCATAAAACTATAGAAACCCAGGTGAACCCGTCAGTAGCACCCATGTTTCCTAGACGTGTGGTCGATGATACTAAAGTAGGGGCCTATACACCTATCCACGGAGAATGAAATGAAATGAAATGAAATGTAATGAAATGTACAATGTACAAATGAAATGTAAAATTTTTCCACCACTAGTGGATTCATCATACACGATCTTAAAAAGCAAATACTTGGCTAAACTAAAATCACCCACCCCTTTTTATTGTTGCTATATTTAGGAAAAAAGCTATTTTGTTGCCAAATTATTTTTATGCTAAGTTATATATTTACTATGATATCTTATCAATAGATAATGGTTTATAGCTTAGCGAAAAATTGGATTTTTTAAAAGTCTGATTGAAATTTTTTTTTTAAAATTTTGAGAGAAATATATTGATCCAAAAACTAAGAATAGCTCAATCGACTCCAAATTTTGTGTTCGGAATTCTAAACTTAGGAGAAATTACGTTTTTTGTGAACTGAGCGACAGCAAAATAAGTTTAAAAAAATCATATCTTTGAAATGATTGGTTATGCTTAAGAAGACAAAATAATATTTTTTGCCTAAAACCTTCCAAAGATTATTTAAAAAATATAATTTAAAATGTTGTTTAAGAAGTTGTTTGTTACAGCTAAATGATAGTACATGAAGCTAATACAAAAATAGTGGGGTCAATTTGTTGCGGTTTGTGACCTGTAGAATTCTTACAGACAGACTAACGGACAACTTTATAGATAAAAATTATTTTATGTTTTTAATATCAATATGAAGTTAGATCGAATAAAAATTACATATATATATATATTTAGCACCACGTCTTACTACCCGTTCGGGTTATACGCTTTAAGTACTAATTACGCTACTGGATTAGGAATTGGGAAGGTTGAATTAGAGTAAGTGAGCCCGCATTTGCTTGGAAGGAGAGTGGAAAACCATTTAGGATAACCCCCCCGCCCCAGTTCACCCGGCCGATATTCGAACCTTGATCTCCCAGTCCTAAGCAGTCGAGCTCAACACAAGCGCGTTAGCCAACTACTCCACCGAGGCGGGTATATTATTATTATTATTATTATTACCACCACGTCTTACTACCCGTTCGGGTTATACGCACTTACGCTAATGTGTAATGGTAGGGTGATAGGGAGATGAAATGGAGGACTTACAGTTTAACGTGGAATCCGAACCACGGTGGAGGTCTGGCATTCCCCACATTAACAAGATGTCTTGTCAGAGATGAAGGAAGGGTTTGGTACTCAGATAAATCTGTGCCGGGACCGAGGATTGAACCCCGGCCGCCAGCACAGAAGTCTGACACCTTACCCCTAGACCACCAGGTCACCAATATAACGTGTTAATTCATTAGAAATGATAGAAAATCGGGTTTTCTAAGAAAATATTTCATCTCTGTAATATTGTTATAACAATGTGTCAAAACCTGTGAAGACATAGTTTAACGTAAGGATATTATTATTGCTCTGTGTGAAGCTAGTTTTAAAATCAGGCTTAAATTAAGTCAAATTAATAATTATTAAAGCAAAACTCATGTATTGAGCCGATGGAGTCCACCTTAAATTAACTGATAAAAGGGCAATTTTCGAAAATAAATAAGGATTCTACCAAATAGGGACGTGTCCTCCCAAATGCGAGCGTCTGAGGACCCTTTCAACACAAGCGTGTTCCTACAAGGTTTTATTTCGTGGCTGGTGTAACATTATTTAAAACATATATAAATAGAGCTATGTTGAGGAAACAAGCAGGACACACACACCATCTCTACTTTGTTTCTTGTTTACTTTGAATGTCAAGCAATATGAGACAGAGTGTAGTCACTTACCTGAACGTAGACATGTATATCCCCACATCTCTCTGTGTTCACGATGTATTTCTGAAACAAACAGAGAAAATAGATGTAAGCGTTTATGTTCCAAATAAAATAATCATTACAAAATAGGTACCTATAAATGGTAGCCTGGTTATACAGGTTGTTCGGAAACTAATAGCCCAAACACTTACATCCGGAAAACTATACTAATACCATTGAATTGTGTTCAAAGTTTCGTTATACAGCGCCCGGAGAGCAAAGCTGTTCAAGCATGTATGTAAAACAGGTTGCATAGGAGTTAGGCGCACGGCACTACACACCTCTACATATTGGAGCACGGCAGCAGAAATACCACAATTAATAGTAAACAAAACACTGGTCCATCTAGAAATACGAATACGTTCCGAGGGTCATCATTAACAGTCCTACATCACAGGAATGTCTTGACATTATTGCATGTGCAGTGCCGCATGCCTAGCGATGCGAATGAATAAGCTTCAGTAAAGAGGAAAGTAATAATAAATATGTTGCAGAGAATCCAGAACTTTTATTAGAGACCAGCATGGAAATAGGTTTAGAAATAAACGCCGATAAGTCTTAAGTACATGTTAATTTATAACACATATTGAGGACAATAATTTAGATATTATTGCGAACAACATATTTTGGTAGGGTTAATTTAGAAACAATAATTTTAACTAGTAATACCAATATTTGGGTGTATATTAGAAAAATAATATATTTGGGAAATGTATTAAATTATTCGGTTAGTGAGCTAACGTATCGCCTGTAGTCAATAGATACAAAGTTTAGAATATAGGCAATAATAGTTTTACCCATTGTTCTTTTCGGCTTGAAATAAGGTCTCTTACCTTACATGATGAAATGAAATCCAGGGTGTTCAAAAATATTTTACAGAGCTGGAAAACTATTTGGCCCGAAAAAAGATAAATATAATATATATTGGAGGAGATTAAATAATGATGAGTACATACCATGTATTCATAAGCGGACATTATTATGTATTTGTTATGTTAATCGAACCTCGCAGATTACGGTGGACATCGCATGCAGCGCGAATGGAATAAACTAAAACCTTGTTCAAGGTACTGACCGGTAAGACCAGTGGTAAAACCTAGACGCAGATGGAAGGATAGCATTAGGATGGAACTGAAATAGAGAGGGTGTGATGAGGTGGACTGGTAGGACTAATTCAAGATATAGGGATATGGTATAATGAGGTGGACTGGAGATAACGAGATCAAGATAGAGATAGGGTGTAATGAGGTGGACTGGAGAGAACTAGCTCACGACTGGGATAGGTGGCTTAGTTTTGTTAGGATGTGGGGTAATTAACCCTCGCGTTCCTAGTGCCTGCATAGAGCAAGAAAGTATCAAAATCGAATGTGTCTTGTGTGTTATTTCTTTATTTTATTGATCTTTGGGGGGAAGCCTAAACATCTAGATTTTCCCACTCTCCTCTAACCAGAGAGCTTATCAAACTGGGGGTCTCTAATCTTCAGATAAGGAGCTCACGAAACATATATGTATGTATGTATGTATGTATGTATGTATGTATGTATGTATGTATTCGAACAACCATAACCGGTTCTTTAAAGAGAGATGGTAATTTTGAAAGACTAGCTATTAATATTATTAATTGGTGTATTTTATAAGTCGAATAAATGTGTTTGTCTTAACATTATAAAAAAATGAATAAGTAATACATGCATAGCTAGCACTTCTTGACTAGAGATGAGGGAAAATATACGCGCATTTGCGTTGAGGGAACGTGGCAAACTATTTAGGAAAAGTCACCCTTAATACACCTGTGCGAGATTAAAACCCCGACCTCCCCGTCACCAGCAAGACCAACTTGATGGCCCAACACTCATGCGTGTCCATCGACAATGGTAGAATGTCATTAAATTAATTGATTATTTATTTTACAGGTAAAGTAAATTTGTTCTACTAGGTAAAGAAATAAGTTTAATCTATATTATAAATAAATGTGTTTTTTTTGGTTAGATTTGCTACTTTTAGGTTTCATTGGGTTGGAGGTGCCGTGAAAATTTCTCATCACACATGAAGAGCCATTGGATAGAAAATTCTAAGGCGCACTGATCCCGGTCCAATATCTGTCAATTCACACGTTCACCGAAAAACCAGCAAAGAAAATAAATCTGGTAACGTGACAATCTCTACAGCAATCACAATATTCTAGCCCCATCAGCGCAGCCCACTCTGCGTTAGCTGCAACTACACCTGATATTATCACTGAGGAAATGCAGGTATTATGAAGAAAAGCTTTAGCTTCACTCTCTCTCAGTTAATTGTTGCCAAATCTCCTCACTTTCGGTTATGTCTGAAAGTGGTGTGCTGGAGTATTACAGAGCAACTGGAAACATTGACAAACTAGCGTTGCGAAACTTGTCATGTCTATGGGAAGATTGACTACAATGAAAACAAGAAAATGACAAAGATGTTTCCCAATAGAAGGCATTCAAATCCCTCAGAGATTATATCCAGTGTAGTTTCGGTTTTCATTTTCATTTATTTTAGGTATTTAATGTGCACTTTCTGAACCGACTGATTTCATCAGTACACGACATATAAACCAACTTATATCTAGAACCGACACAACACCCTGCCCGTGGCCGTTAGTTCATCGCTGTGAAAGGCGAAACCTTCATTTCGCCAAGGATAATGTTTCGGGAATGTTAGCTCAGTAAACAGACACGCTACCTACTGGACGGCTTAGATAAAGAACTTCTGTTTGGGAGACCCAATTAAATTTCAAAACCCACTGACTAATACTAACGTGCTCATGCTCTTTGAAAGAGCTGGATAGAAACAAGCTAACAAGCTTCGATGATTGTTGAGATTTGAAATACTTCATCAAATAGAAAGTGTGTGTATTGGTGTGTCGTGACTCAACACTATATTTTAAAACGCCCATTGGGGCAATAATATAAAAAGATCTATTTAGAAAATAATATATTTTGATGATCTGTTGTTGCTAGTTTTAGTTGCAAAGAATCATGGGTAACATACATTTTGGTCTAGAGGTAAGGTGTTGGACTTCCGTGCTCGGGGTCCGGGGTTCAATCCTCGATCCCGGCACAGATTTATCTGATTGCCAAACCCTTCCTTCACCTCTCACAAGACGTGTATTAATCACAGCTTGTGAATGTGTGGAATGCCAGGCCTCCACCGTGGTTCGGATTCCACGTTAAATTTATGTCTTCGATTTCATTTCACAATCACCCTACCATTACACATTAGCGTAAGTGCGTATAACCCGAACGGGTAGTAAGACGCGGTGCTAATAGTAAATGTTAATAATAATAATAATAATAATAATATAAATTTCTGCTAGTATTTGAAATGTTGCGCCATTCGAGCATATTTTTTTCTCAATTCTCGGTGAACGTGTGAATCAAGGCTGTCAAATGTTTCGGCTGTACCCTCCAACAGTCACGTGTCAGACACACAAGACACGAACTCACCCCAACCTTCTTTCTGAACACACATAAATATTTACATGGCTGCCACTCAATCAGATAAATCGATGGAAGAATTTCACTACGGAATTAACATGAGAGAGTAAAGTAGAGAGCGAGATCCGGATCTTTCCTTTTAACTTTTCCTTCCATTTGTTTTGGAAATAGCTTAGTCTTAAAGATGACCCCCTCTGTTATCTAGTGGTTAGAGTTCCTGACTACTGATCCAAAGGTCCTGGGTTCGATCCCCGACGCATTCAAAATTTATCTCTGTTACAGTGGATCTGGAACGGGGTCAAACTTAACCTCGTGGGTACAAATGAGGAGCTGCTTGAATAAAGTACTAGCAGCTCCGGTTTAGAAAACTGAAATTAGCCGCTGAAAGACTCGTTGTGCTGACCACAAGACACCCTATATCCACAAAAGTTGGCACTCTCATTGCTAACGGTGGCGGCCGCTCGGTCGGTATAGCTTGTTTGCGGGCTCAAGCCATGGAGTTTTTGTGTCTTACAAATAAACATAAGGCTAGGACAAGTACGATAAATATGGATCCTATCATGATAAGTTTAAACTCGCATCGGTGGACACGCGGACTAGATGTCAAGCGCATATTGTCTGGTTTTCCGGTGTCGGATCAGGTCAGAGTTCGAATTCCAACCGTGTGAGATGAGATTGTTTTTACCTAAATGGTTTACCCCTCTCCCTCTCAGAAGATGCGGGTGTATATGAGAATAGCCCTGATGGGGTCGTGAGACGCACAACTAAATATATATTACAAACACTAACGTTCTCACGAAAGTCTCTCTTTGAGGTTCAAGGACCCCTCCTTCCCAAGTAAAAAATAGAGTTGTTTTTGTTTACACTGACAGAATAATTAGCAAGCAAATGAGGCGTACTTGAGAGCTCTTCCCAAACTTAAGTGGTTAAGTGATCCAAGTAGGGTCTAATCGGTCCTACCAAGCAAGAAGGCGTTATCTTTAACTTTTATTTTGCTTCACGTATTACAAATTGTCCGGCCTATCTGCATATTTACTTCAACCAGGTAGGGGGGAGGGGGAGCTATAATTTAGACCCTGGTTCGATTCTGGTTGATTTTGACAAATTTATTTACCATTTGTATAAGAAATCTTTCTGTTGTCCAAATTTGTAAATATGGATATTTAGTGGCTGTAGCTACTTACCACGTGAGAATTATTCTGAGCATTTTGATTTTTGTGAAGAGTTCTAAAGGAAATATGGGTAGGTACCTTCCACAATATTTGCACTGTTAGAACAAATATTTCACAGATTTATTGAATTTTAGGGTTTTGGTAGTAAAATGTCAATAAATATGCTAAAATGGTTGATACAGCATTAAAATATTGTGGAAAGTTTCCAACTATATTTTTTCCAGAATTATGAATTGTATGTAAGTTCCAGAAAACAAAGCAATTTTCCAACAAAACATGAATACATTGTTAAAAAATGGAGCCTGAGTCAAGTTCCAAGTTTTTACAATTTTTAATAATGTAAAACCTACTGTCCAACAGAATAAAATGTTGCTTCAGCTAGGTACCTCTAGTTTTATTTTCCAAATAAAGTAATCTCAATAGCTATTGAATATTAGTCATATATATCGTGGAATTTTAACATAAATTTTTCTCTTCATTTAAAATGTGTTTGCCTAAATGAAACCTCGTCCATTACAAATATTAATTATTAACTGTTTACTTACTATAACTAGACTAAACCTATGTACGGATGCAATATATTATTTTACTAGCTCCGGCTCCGGTGTCCACGTGGTGAACGCGCTACTTTCATGTTGGACTAAACTGCCTGAGACTGGGAGATCAGGGTTCAATTCCGGTCGGGTGCACCAAGGGTAGTTTTCCCTAAATAGTTTTCACTTTTCTTTCACGCAAATGCGAGTGCACTTCCTCTCAATTAAGAGAGTTTTGAGTATAGATCTAATAATTTTGTTTAGAAAGTTCACGTTGAATGTCTCAATAAAAAATAAATCTCCCTAACTCTTGATATAACGTGGTGTAATCTTTTCTTAATTCGAATTTTAAAAAAACACAAATAGTTAAGGCTGTTGATGTAAAGGCTTGTTATTGTGAAATTTGGCCAGATGCCGCTAAAAAACGCTGTCGTAGAACGAGCCAAATATACATTTTTGTCTCCACAAAACAAACCAATGGACAAGCGACTCTCATTTGACTTTCAAAACAAAACCTATTTATAAGCGCGCGCACAATGTCACGTTGGTACACCTACTCGTTTGTTTTTCGAACAGGATGTTCAGAAATCAATTAGTCCCACACAAGCGACAATTAATTATTGTTCTCTTATGTGTGTTGTTTAATTACCAAGTAGTTTGTAAACACAGTAGGAAATATTTATTTAGGCATATATTTGATTTACATAGTCTTAACAAAGTGGGCTTACTATAATGGATTTGCCTTTGATAAAAAATGTCTTTACAAAAAATAAATAAATTTATTCATGCAAAAATGAAGTACTTAAATAAATAGCATGGGACAAAACTCGAATGTTTAAATATAATGTCATGCCTCTAATTATTCTAATTGGTCTCAATTATGAAATTAAAGTATTGGAAACTACGTACATTCCGTTTATATCGATCGATAAAAGTTGCATCATAGTGTAATTCATCACAGTAAGCTTGCTGCATTTCAGCAAGCAAGCGTACCTAAGCCAAATTGTCTAAAAAATATGTTAAGCGAGTATAAGGGACGCGAGAAAAAGTTTTTTTTTCCGTTTCCATAACAAACAAATTTTTTTTCTCGGGAAAATAGATAAAGGTTGCTACGGTAGAAAAATAGAGTTTAATTTTCTTCACACGGTGGTATTACTTTTTAAATGAAGAGAAAAAGTCCTCGTTAAATTTTAGCTTGACAAATATTCAACAACTGATGAGATAATTGTGTGAAGAAAATTAAATTGTATTTTTCTACTGAATAAATACTCGATTTAGTTTGCCGAAAAAAAATATTTTGTTTTATAAACTACGAAAATACTGGCCTCAACTCGCAATTCCTATCATCCCACCTTAAGGTGGACGTGTAAGAAACACGAGTTAAAGGCAATATTTTTGCAGGTTTTAGAGCAAAACTTTTGTTTTGACAAAAGAAATCAAATAATGCTACAGGAGAAGCATATAGCTTAATTTTCTTCACATGATGACCTAAACATTTCTTGAAAGTGAAGGTAAAGGTGTCCTTGAATCAAATGACAACTTTTTCTTGTCGTTTAAAAAGTGTATCATCCAATGCCGTTATGCTCATTACAGATATTCAACAATTACTGTTAATATAACAGTGTGAAGAAAATTAAACTATATAATTTTTCTTCTGGAGCAATTGTTATTTATTTTGCCGAAAAGAGTTTGCTAAAACTGGAAATTCCTACCATCTACCTTTAAGACACAAATTAAGAATAGTAATAATTATAATTAATAAGCCACTTCAGTGGCCAATTGGTCTAAGATAAGACGTCACTCGCAATAAACTTGATTGCAGACGGCGGGAATATCAAGGTTTGAACTTCCTCATCGCTAACCCACGAGCGAAATCAGAACACACTCAATTATGCGAGTGCCCGGAAGGGATTCAACATGGTGGCAGTGGAAGTAAATGCCCGAATTTGTGGCTAGTAAAATTATTGAATTTTTTGGGTGAAAAATTGGATTTATATGTAAAAAAAAAAGTACAAATTTTAAGGTTTGTGGTGCTAGGAATAGGAAAAATACGGCTAAGACTATTCTTCTTTATATCTAACAAGATGCCTTTAGTCACAATAATTCGTTAAAATAGCCAGTTCAAACACTTATTTTACCAATGGTCTTTGGTTGAAAGAAATCAATTTCCAGGACATGTGAAACTTTTATTGGTTATTATAAGGTTTAGAAGATAATATTGTTATAAGTGCAGATGGTAATTTTTTCTATAATTTCAAAAGCGACGTCTGAAACAGAAGAAAATATGTATTGCTTGATATCGTTAATATGTATTAAAATCAATAAAATTTACCCTAACTCGCATTTAAAGGGCTGAGTAGTCTTTTCGTGCCAATATTTTATTTCGCTTGGGTGAAATAAATTTTAAAATTCTACATTTAACTTTTAATGTTTTGGTAGTCAATTTAATGTGCCAAGAAATTTATGTTTCTTTAGTTATAATTTATTGCAACCGAAGATTATATTTCACTCATTTTATCACTGATCCTTGCCGACACCTTAGCTCAGTTGGTAGCGTGTCTGTCTACTGGGCTATGTCCCGGATTCGATTCCTGGAATGGCCGAATAAAGTATAATTGGGGAAATGTGGGCTTCCCCTTTCACAGTGATGAATTAACTTTCGGGATGGGGGGGGGGGGGGNGGGGGGGGGGGTGAGATGTTGGATGTTGTGTCTGATCTTGATATAAGTTCGTTTTTTAAGTCATGTGCTGATATAATCTGTCGGTTCAAATTGTGCACGTTAAATACCTTAAATAGACCTTAAATAAAAATTAAAAACACAATTATCTTTTTTTGTGAAGTTAGGAAATGGAGCACAGTGAGTTAGAAGGAGATGTGATCCCCACCCCTCACTTCCCCGTGGTAGCTACGTCCCCTGATAAAACCTTTGGAAGAAAAATTTTACATCAAATTTAAAAAAAAACAAGTGAACGCCCACGGAAGTGACAGTGTCGCTACAGGTGGCAGGAAGTGAGATGACGTCATGGCGTGAAACCTACGTCATGATTCTAGTATGCCGCCGGGATACCCCTGAACAAGAAAGAGTGAGAGAAACAACCGGTCGAACTCTGGCATTTCGCCGGCCTGGGCCGGGTCGAATGGGCCTCCCCTGCCTACCCCTTCTTTTGGCTATACCCATGGTTTGGGGGTGAGCCACGTGTTCTTCCCCTACTTCCCTCCTCCCTTCCCCACCGCCGAAATATGCGGATGCAAGTTCGCCAGTGTCGCCAATATAGTATATTTTCCCGCTAGATCGAGTTTTTTATTTTCAAGTAGATTTGGTAGCTAATAGTCAAATAGAGGCTAGATGATCAATAGATTTTTGGAAGTCTTTTTTTTCTAGTAGAAATCAAATGCTTCAAATGTTAGTTGTAATTTTAAAATTTATAGTAATCTGGTTGGAATAAAAGTTTAAAAATTCTAAAGCATTTTTTTAGCTTTCAACATTAATAATATTTTACTATAACTTAGTATCATTACAAATAAAATATCAATAATATCTATTAAAAGCAATAATTGCAGATCAAATGACTTGACGTATAAATATATAAAATAATTTTAACACTATTTTACAACTTTTCTCACTACCAGAATTCTTTTAATGTCAATTTAGTTTTGCTTATTGGCTCCATAAAGTATTCTGACTGATAATTTTGATTTTTTTTGCAATATGGATTTCACGGATATAAAATTGGATTATCTTTGTTGTGGATTTGTGTCTATATAATTATTGTTAACTGTTAGTCGCTTAACCGACTTCAAATTTCTCAACAAGAAATTACATAGTATACTTTTATTTAAGTACGACTGTATTGGGTAGATTTTATTATTATTATTATTATTATTATTATTATTAGCACCACGTCTTACCACCCGTTCGGGTTATACGCACTTACGCTAATTTGTGATGGTAAGTGATTGTGAGATGAAATGGAGGACTTACAGTTAAACGTGGAATCCGAACCACGGTGGAGGCAGAGAATTCCCCACATTCAAAAGTTGTGATTAATACACGTCTTGTCAGAGGTGAAGGAAGGGTTTGGTAATCAGATAAATCTGTGCCGGAACCTAGGATTGAACCCCGGACCCCAGAACAGAAGTCTGACACCTTACCCCTAGACCACCAAGTCACCTAAATTTTAATAAACATTTGAAACAGAGCCCCAAGATCTAAAACAAAAAATAATTTATGAACTGGCTAAAACACATAAATTTTCCAAAGAGTGCGAACATAATTCAAAATCAAATGATCTATTTATCTTAAAATTATTTATTAATACTTCTATGTGATTAAAACATAAAACTAGATATGGTGAAAACGTCATAATAGAGAGAGACTAATATTTATTGTAACTTCAAATTAAAATATTTCTCTTTATAAATTGAAGAGCTTGGAATAATAATTTGCAACAATATTTTTATATTTTATCTGGGATTCAGGCAGGCCAATAGATTTTGAGCATGTATTGACTATACCGGTAATTCTATTTAGCTTAACAGAAAGTTGTGTTTTCTTAGCTAGATTTTAAAAGTACAGGTACTAAACAATGAAAAAACTATTTATATTTGATTCACTTGTAGCAGAATTTTGTTCAAATGTGTTGGCAACACTGGATATCACAGCTTATGTATTGGTGGGGAAAGTTGGGAGGGGAGCGGATATATTATTCAGTGAGGCTGTCCGTTCTGGCAATTTTCCACCATAATTCCTCCATTTAACTATTTTAATACGAGTATTTAAGTGAATTTAACCGTTCATTGGCTATATTGGACCTATGTTTTTACAATACGAGTACCAGTAGCCAACAAAAGACTCAGTGAGCGTACCATATCGGTCAAATTTCTGTTAAAGGTAGCTTTATTTTTATCACGGGGTATTTAACGTTCAGTTTCTGATGTCAGCAAATGGTTTGCAAACTAACTTAATTCTATAGCAGACACAACAGTCAACACTCACTCCCCAGGGCTGTTAATTCATCATTGTGAAAGGGCAAATCCTAATTCCCCCAATTATACCATTTCGGCCATGCTGAGAATTGAACCTGGGGCCGTCAGTTCATTCGACAGGTGTAGGCCTAATACAGATTAATCTAAGGTGTCGGAACTATTAGCACGAGGCAGGACACAAGTTTTATAGGGGGCCATCCNCTAAGCTAAGGATTCCCGGCTCAAGCCTCAACATTTATTAAAATGAGATGAATTGGGGGAAAGGGAAAGAGCGCTTTGTTTTATTAGGTCATGTTTTACTGCTCCTTCGGACTACGCGCATTTTAACTAGTCTGATAAGTTAGGGATGAAGAGTGTATATTTTAAGAGGAAAAGTATCTGCATTTGGACAGAGGGAAAGTGGGAAATTGCTTATTTAAAAAACTCAATACAGTCAGTTAGAATTCGATTCCCAACCTCCCCGTCACCCGGAAAACTAGAGTAGATCAGCATGACAACGATGACTGGGTATCGAGTCCGCCCTGGAGTTCCTCTGGTTTGTAAGTCGTGTGCTGATGGTTTATAAAGTTCATGTAAAATACCCGTAGTAATAATGATCATAATAGTCCGTCACACTAAGATAGCGAGTCACTAAAAACGAAGCTTGTTAAGGGTGTTCCCAATTCTTATTTCGTACTTAATATTCAGATAGTTTATTCAGCAATGAAAATATTATGAAAGCTCTTCAACATTGTTTCGTTTCAGAATTAAGAATTTGTTTTCCAGAAGGCACAATGGTTTGTTTTTAACTTATTATTTCAAAACCTTAACAAATAGAAAGGACAGATGTATACTCCATTCACGGTAGGAATTACTCTCTGAAAGGTCTTTTTTTCCTACCAATATCCTACTATATAATAGATATCTGGTAGGGAAAAGGCCTTTCAGAAAACAATTCCTACGGTGAACGGACTTTACATATTCCACCACATAACTAAGAATGTCACAAACTCCACTCCTCTTTCCTAGCCCTCTCCACACATATATTTTTTTAAGCACAGCGTCTTACTACTTGTTCGGTCTATACGCCTATGTACTAACTGCAACACCATTGTTCTATGGATTAAGAAGGTTGAATTTAGAGGAAGTGTACCCGCATTTGCGTAACGGAAGAGTGGAAAACCATTTAGGAAAACCAATCTCAGTACACGAGACCGGGATCAAACCCCGATCTACCCGTCTTCGGTAGTCTAGTCTATTGCGAGAATAACGCCTTAGACCATGCAGCCACTGAAGCAGATCATTCACTAGTTATTATTATTATTAGCACCACGTCTTACTACCCGTTCGGGTTATACGCACTTACGCTAATGTGTAATGGTAGGGTGATTGTGAGATGAAATGGAGGACCTACAGCTTAACGTGGAATCCGAACCACGGTGGAGGCCTGGCATTCCCCACATTCACAAGATGTCTCGTCAGAGGTGAAGGAAGGGTTTGGTAATCTGATAAATATGTGCCGGGACCGAGGATTGAACCCCGGCCGCCAGCACAGAAGTCTGACACCTTACCCCTAGACCGCCAGGTCACCCATTCACTAGTTAATTAATTACCCCTTCTATGAGTAAAATCCCACTATGCTGATTGATGAGAGTAATCCTGTAACCAACAGCTGTTGATAGCGCTCAGTTGTAGGTTTCATGTCAAAGTAGCCGCTCGCTAAAAAATTAGTTCAATAACGAGAGACCCGCCTCGGTGGCGTAGTTGGCTGACGCGCTTGTCGTGTCAAGCTCGACTGCTGAGGATGGGGAGATCGAGGTTCGAATCCCGGTCGGGTGAACTGGGGGGTGGTTTTTCCTAAATGGTTTTCCACTCTTCCTCCACTCAAATGCGGATTAACTTCCTCTAATTCAACCTTCCCAATTCCTAATCCATTAGCGTAATTAGTACTTAAAGCGTATAACCCAAACGGGTAGTAAGACGTAGGTGCTAAATATTATTATTATATTAATAACGAGAGTTCGTACAGTCAGTCACAATATGACCTGCTATTTTCAACCCATGTTCCATTTGAGACCACCCGCACCTGTGAATACGTTCAAGGGTGCCTAGAAATAGGGGTGAGGGATTAAAATCCATCTTTTATCCCCTAATATTTTTTTTTGTCAGCGGCAAGTATTACGAGGCCCCAGCATACCATCTTGGTATGGTATGGTTTGTCTGTGACGAGAATACCGAGGTTAGAATCCTGAGAGAATGTACTACTTAACATTTTCTCCTACACTGTTTTCAACTGTCCCTTAATGGAAGTGTGGGTATTTTGTCTTCGAAATTATACCTTATTTAATCCCTAATCCGATTGTGTAAGTATACAGATAGTTCGGAAGAAGCAATGTGCAATTTGTGATGGGTCACTTTTTTTTACAGTCACTGTACAATATAATAATAATATAAATACACTTCCAGTTTAGTTACACATTTCAAAGACGTATTATAAAGTTACTATAGATATGTTCATTTAACCAATCACTTAGCTAGGTGTTCTATATATTGACTGAATATATTGTTGATGAATATATTTTTTTAGCACCGTGTCTTACTACCCGTTCGGATTTTACGCATATGTACTATTTACTCTAATATGTTAGGGATGAGAGTGGCTAAATTTACAGGGAAGAGTATCCACATTTACAGAGAGAGAGAGAGAGAGAGAGGAAAATCATGAAGGAAAAACCCGTCTAAGTACGCCATTGGAAACCACTTGCGGAAGCTTTGTTTGCGCAAATTATGTTACTCTTATTTCCAACTTTTTTTTTAGTGTTTTTCCGAAACAGTTTGTGAAGTTTCCAAACTGTATGAAACGATTTTGCGTGTTTTCTTTGAATTTTTCAAAGAAGAAACAATGTTTCTCGTCATCCCTTACAAATGGGTTACAAGAAACAAAGTTTGCGTGTCTGAACGTGTTTACATTGCCGACAAAAAGCAATTTGGGTCAGTCAGCCTGATTCTGCTGTTCACAAAGAGCACATAACTTCTTTATGTTTCTGTTTTGTTCTAGTTTGTCATTTCTTGGACAGCTGACCAAGCTCTTAGACTGATAGACATATTACATACCAATAGACTGTTGTGGGATGTGACATCTGAAGACTACAAAAATCAAACAACGAAATATTTTAAATACAATTTATGAAAAGAACTTCTCAGTGCAAATTAAGTTACAGTTACCGTGTACAGTTAAATAGATAGCATAGAACTTATTTGAAATCGAATTAATCATTGAAGTCTGGACGCGAAACAATATGCCTACCTGTGACGAAATGGTAAGTTAAGATCGGATTTTCCATGTTAATGTATTTAAGTTCTATTCGGCGAGTTTTAAAGATATAACGTTGTAACAGAAAACACAAATCTTTTAATTACTCTAAGAATAGTCTTACATCGCCACAAAATTATTATTTTTTTTATCTCAAATTAGTTTTTCTGTAAATACATTTTTAAATTGTCCACAAGCTATTTGGTTTATTTACGAAAATGGCCTGTAAGTATCTTCCTGGTAAGATGTGGGTCAAAAAATGTTGTGGTAGCTCAAATAGTAGAGTGGGTATTTGTACTCGTCAAAGGAAGAGGAGAAGTGTTTTCAACAAGTATATAAGAGGTTTCATAGGGTGAACTGCTCAATATATTCCCTATCTTTCTCTTTCGTATATGGATGCTGATACTGCTTAGGTGTTTCAAGTTAAGATGCAGGCTGCTTTGCAAAATAGCTCCGAAATCCCCGAGTAGGTAACGTAGTTAATTGTTGGCAAACAATGTGACAACTTACTGTTTCACACGTTTTCAAACTGTTTCCCTATGTTTGCGAGCAGCAGAAAAAACTTTATAAACACAAAGTTTGCAAACTATGTTCCCAAGTCCGTACCATGCTTTACAAACAAACCTATCCTAAAACACCAAGTCTAATATTTGTTGAAAGTTAGAAAAACAACTCTAATACAAGTGGGAAATATCTAAAATAAAGCCTGAGGCGATCATTAAAATGAACGGTTTTCAGAGTTCAACACAACCGTACATACGTAATATTAGTTTGAAATGAAATTTTCTAAAATCGATGAACAATAAATTAATGTACATCTAATTTTAGAGCTAGAATTAAAATCACGTTATATCTCCGAGGTATACCCGTATTGTCCATATAACATACTAACAGAAGTACCCGACACTAACAATGAAAACTCTTTTTTTCACTTCAAACAGATAGAAAAATATATCTTAATTTTATTTATTTCAATAATTTTTTTTATTAATTTAAAAAGTCAAATACAAATGTTTATATTTCGGCTTCAAGATACATATGTTCGTGTATAGAGTCTAATGTTTAAATTCCAGAACTGTGCGTGCGGTAGATATCGTGCAATGCTAATGAGAAGCACAAGGACTATTCATTTTATTAAGAGACAAAAATATAAAGTTTCAACGAGATTCATTTAACTTCTTCAGATATAGCCGCATGTGACAGACGAAGAGAGAGACAGAACTGTAAGACCCTTTTTTTAGTTCAGGGTAGCATAGAAAGTAAAAATTCATCATAATTTAGAGTGAAAAATAATCCATGATCACAATACTTTATCTATATTATAAAGTAGGGGGAAAAAAACATTTCTTTGATCGGACGCCGAGAATCTCTACTCTTATGATCGTAATAAGTCGAGCTAGTGTGCTTAATCGAGCGGACGAGACTGAAAGCGGCCATCTAGTAAAAAATATATATACCCAATCAACCGAGAGCCTGTGTCCCCCCCCCCCTCTCCCACCATCCCCTCGTCTGTAATTCCATGACCTCTGACTGATGGCTTCGGTCACTCGCTTGGAAATGTCAGTCTTTGTCGTCATCTCCTCAACTTGGTTGGCGATAGGCAATACATCGTACACTGGTGCTTTGCGGGCTCGACGAGGTCACAGGGGATCATACGGAAACTTGGGTTGTTTTATTTTCATCAGTATAAAAGTAACACGCGGGTTAATTACGCCTTAAAATCAACTTCACCAGGGTCCATGTGGTCAAAATCATCCTGCTCACAATATTCTGAATTCTTGATGACGGGGAAGATCTAGACTCAATTCCAGGATGAGTGTATTTGGGATGGTTTTTCACACGTGATTTATTGTTGTTTTTTCATGCTCCCTCAACGCTAACTCTCTAAGCAACCGTCTCTATACTAACCCATTAGATTAACCCAATATTATCGTTGGTGTAAAACTGTAAAAAATATATATATATATAATGTGAAATTGCTTTGATAAATTAAAAAATACTAGGTGTGAATTGGCGGCAAATATATAATATAAATGACTATTTAGAATTTAATTAATCAAATGTTTAGGTACAGTTTATAGTTTAATGTTTAAGAGATAAAATGGCCACTATGAACCAGTTCAATTGAAGTTATTTTTATGTAAAACTGTTAAATATGTAAACAAATTGAGATCTTCCTTGTCTGCCCAGCGGGAGCTACCAGACAAGTTGTCTACAACACGTGGACCACGAAACCACTTCTTCTGTTTGATCCCTAACAAATCGGCTACATTTTAGTAATTTATCTTTCATACATCCACATTTGTGCGTACGCGTAATAAACGTCAGGCTCGTTTAGTTTGATTTCGAGGTTGGGGTTAGTATCCCGGATGGGTGTATTGAGTGTTTTTTTTTCCCCTAAATTATTTTCCAAATTCCCTTTACACAAGTGCGGTTCCATTTCTTCTACATTTTAGCTTATTCATATTTTCTTCGATAGTTTAATTAAATGTGGATAGCGCGCATGGGTAGTATGATACAAAAAAGATTCATATATCACTATTAGTAGATTATTTATCAAAAAACATATATAAATTGTAGACCTACACAGACTTATTACCCACACGTGCTAACCACATTTAATGTTTTTAGTATCACGTTTTACAGCTTGTTCAGTTTATACGCATATATACAAATTCCTCCAATGAGTTAAGAATGAGGAAGGTTGAATTTAGAAGAAGTGTACCCATATTTGCGTGTAGGGAGAGAAACATTTTGGAATATCCACCCTCGGTATATTTTACCGAAGACTAGAATCCCAATCTCTCTGTCATCGGCGGTCGCAACTAACACGAGAGTGACGCCTTATACCATAGAGCCACCGAAACAGGTCACAAAATTAATTACACTACTGGTATCTGGGTAAATAATGTATCCACATTAGCGTGGAATGAGAATGGGAAAACCCACCAAGAAAAACAGCTCCGTAAACCCAGCTGGGACTCGAGTCTCAACCTCCCCGCCACCCAGGCACCAAACCTGACAAGTGTGTCGTTTGAATAAAAACCTGCTTTTACCTTGTCTTGCTCGAAAGAATCTTCTCTGTGATACCTCTCTCGGAAACCTCTGCTCCCCTGATTGAGTAGGCAATATCCGTATATTGGACGCTGTGCGGGTTTGCAGGGCTCGCAGGCGTGATGACGGGTGGGGGAGGGGGGAAATACACCCTAATAGCGTGGGTGTTTGTTATATTAGGTCTTCTCTTCGCTAGCCTTTAAACGGGCTACTTAATCCATTCTTTATTAAAACACACAGATCATTTAAGTACATGAAATACATACTAACATAACCAAGAATAATACCTTTCAAACTTGCTTCGGTGGCCACATGCTCTAGGGCATCAGTCTTGCAATAGACTAGACTGTTAATGACAGGGAGATCGGAGTTCGAATCCTGGTCTGGGGTACTGAGGATGGCTTTTCCTAAAGGGTTTTTCACACACTCCATGCAAATTCGGGCACACTTCCTCTCAACTCAACCTTACCTACCCATAATTCATTAGCGTAATTAATATATATGCGTATAAACTGAACAGATAGTAAGACGCGGTGCTAAAAAAATATCTTTCAATCAAATTAAATATGGTTGAAAAATGGCATCTAGACAAGAGTCAGTAATAGACGTGTGAAGGTATCTTTACTTTACATCCGTTACTTTTTCAAGCCTCTAGCCTGGGCCAGTTTTTTAAAATTCAAGCCATATTATATTTTCCATTACCGGCTTCCTAAGCATGTCGTAGCTTCATATGCCTTACAATGTATCCCCCTGGATGTTAATTCATCCCTGTGAAAGGGAAAACCCTAATTTAACCAATGATAATTTTTTTGGCCATGCCAGGAATCGAACCCGGGACCCTTAGTTCAGTAGAAAGACACTCTACCAACTGATCTAAGGTGTCGGATGTAAGAGCCAATTGGCGACTTGTGGTCGGTTTTATGCTGCCGGCCGTACAATATTAAAACTGTACAGGGTTAGCGATTTTTGGAAAGAACATTTACACGCTAAACTAAAAGTCCCAGATTCGATTCACATGTCCAGATGTAATTTTTAAAATAAATATATTTGAGTTTATCTATGTATCCGGTAATCAAAGATAATGTCCATATATCTAAATAACACGCCCGATAGTGCATCCAGCCTGAGCACCTAAATA
The DNA here is from genome assembly GCA_902151425.1 of Timema shepardi. NCBI lineage: Eukaryota > Metazoa > Arthropoda > Insecta > Phasmatodea > Timematidae > Timema > Timema shepardi. Next base: position 51,927 of record CABFVX010000545.1, read on the forward strand.
GTTACTAATTGGACATAAAGATGGAATCTTATATAAATAGTAGGCATTATGTTCGAAGTTAAGCAAGGATTAGGTCTAGTATAAAACCCGATGATGAAACGTTATCTTAAATACGTCCATTTTAGTGTAAAACAGGTTATGGTAAAACATTTGTAATAATTATTACCCACCCACTCTAGTGAGCACGCGGACTAAATGTGGAGCTCATATAGTAGAGCTTAACGTTAATGACGAAGTCAAGGCTCAAATCCCGGCGGACTACTTTCAAATATGTTTTTTCATGGTACCTCCAAACAAATGCAGGTACATTTCCACTATATCTTACCTTCCTCGTTCCTAAGAAATTATTGTAATTAAATGTGCTGACCGGTTAGGTAGCGATAAAAACGTAAGTACTTAAAAATAAGTTTATTTTATCGACTTAAAGGGCTAGGATTGAGGTGGGTAATTATATTAGAGGAAATGATCCCTCACTGGCATAGAGAAATAATAGCGTCTTGGTGCTTCGGTAGGTGGCCTCCTTAATGTGCGGCAGAAGGGAGTGCAAGTATTTTTACAGTTTTTATAGCATTACATTTCTTGGTCCAAAATTAATCAAATATTTCTCCAGTAGCAACATAGAGTTTAGTTTTCTGCACATGATAATATTAACAGATCTTGAATATCTGTCGAGGGTGTCCTAGCATGTTGTCAAATCATTTTAAATAAAGAGAAAATGTTTTGACAAAATTCCAGGACACCCTTGACAGATATTCAAGATCTGTTGATATTAGCATGTGCAGAAAACTAAACTCTATGTTGCTACTGGAGAAATGTTTGATTTATTTTTGCCAACAAATTTATATTCTATAAAAACTGAAAAATACTTGCACTCCCTTTTGCCGCACCTTAAGACAATGTGTTTTTTTTTCAATATCCAAAATTATATCACAAAAAAACAAAGCAAGATATATCTACTTTATTTTATATTTTTTAAGGAGTAGGGTGCTAGTGTGTATGGGATGATGGGCCTGGTTGTGCTTGCGATAGCAACTCTGCGAGAGGCCTCCAGAGAGGAGCGCTCGAGAACAATGCGCGTGTGATGTTATAGTGAGGGTGGAGCGGGTGGCAGAGGAGAGAGGGGGATGAGAAGGCCGCGGAGGGGAAAGAGAGTGGAGTATTGATCGCGCACGTGTCGAAAAGCTTCCACGTGTGTGTGTGTGCACCGCGCGCAGACAGGATAGAGGTCACCGACCAACTAGAGAGAAAGGAGGGGGAATGTCCACCCCTCTCTCAACCATGACAGGCAAACTCCCTCCACTCGTTACCCTCTCAATAGATCAGTGGATAGATACATCCCTGACAATCAGATTGGAATCAAGACAGAGTTGAAAGGACTCACAAGCAGAATATACCAGCTCAGTCTGTCTATTGAACCATTGGCACCCGGGTTTGATTCCAGGCATGGATATTCTGAACAAAATGAAATGAGGACATTTAACGCCCAGTTTCTGAAAACAAGACTTAATATACCGTCACTCGACTGACAAACTAACTTAATTCTATAAAAAGACACAACCCCGCCCCAACCTCCCAGTCATTAATTAATCAGTACGAAAGGGGAACCCTTAATTTCACCAGTGATAAATACCTCGAGCATTTGAATCGAACCCAGGACCCTTTAGTCAGAAGGCAAACAAGCCACCGATTTAACAAAGGTGCCAGACTAAAAAAATTGGTGAAATTGGGGGTTTTCTTTGTCACACTGATGAAAGAAGGGATAGAGAATTGGAGGGCTAGGATTCAAATCCAACCAGGGTGTATTGAGGTGTGTTTTCTTTATATTATGATTTACCACTTTATACCTCTACGTAAATTCTGGTACACTTCTCAACATCTAGATCCCTTTAGTGTAAATAGGCCTTGGTGGGTACTGGGTAGGCATGACTGGGAGTAAAACGTGGAGCGAGGAAAATAACCTTAACGCGTTTATTTTTTAAATAATCATACAAAAAAAAGTATTAAACTATTTATTTGGTAGTAAACTAGCCGAGTACATTTTCCACCGCCCCTAAAAGATATTTCTTCATTAATGGCTAACTTTTACTAGAGTTTCTCAACATTCCGTAAAAAAAAATTGAATTGAATTGAATTTTCGATGAAAGTGACAGTTTTAGAACGACTACATTTCCGAGAGTACCAGGCATACCTCAAAATACTGGAGTTAAAACTCAAAACTTTATGTAGAAAGATTGACGATTGGAGTAATCTTTTAAGGTGCTTTGAATAATTTTTAAGTATATAAAAATGGTACCGTATAGTAGCCAACAATGACCGAAGTTCAATGCGTTTAGCTTTAAACTGTCTAAATCGACACAATTTGTATGAAGTGAAACCCATCCCTTGGCGTGTATATGCATCGGAGTAGTGATGGTATATTCTGGGTCCAAGAACTGTGCTTCCTAACTCCCACGGGAGTCATTAGTGGGGAGAGGGGGGTACCTCCCCATCCCTTTTCCCTCAATAAGCCGTTCAAATGGGACTCTCTCAGAACCGTAAAAAAAACGAAGTTTTTCATTCAGAACAATAAAAATCCACGTTTGGAGAGATGTGACTGCATAGCTAATTTAAATAATGGTTTTAACATTCGTATTATTCAATTGATTAAAAAAATTGTTTTCTAAGTTAATTATAATTAAGAAGAAGACATTTATGATGTTTTAAAACAATGTGCTGGGGAAAATATTAGGTCAAAAAAGATATTAGGCTACTGAGAAGTGGAGGAGGTTCTACAATGACGAGTTACATACCCTTTACTCGCCATAAGACAGTGTTAGGATAATAAAGTCTCGTAGATTACGACGTGTAGGACATGCAGCGTGAATGGAAGAATCTAGAATGGTGTTTAGGGTAATGACTGACAAACCCAATGTGAAGAGACCATTGGGAAGAGCTAGACGCAGATGGAAGGATAACATTAGAATGTACCTTAAAGATGTAGGGGAGGTGGACTTGATAGAAGAAACTCAGGATGGAAATAGGTGGTGTACTTTCGTAAGCGCGGTAGTGAACTTTCAAGTTCCTAATGAAATAATGTAAGTACGTAACTAATGATAATCTTTTTCTAATTTTCTAATTCCAGTAAAGGGGGTTCGCCTTGCCTTTATTAGTAGATAAGTGACGCCTATGCTTTCTCCCCCTTTCATCCAAAACATTTGTTTACAGGTAATAATCCTAAAAAGTGTATTTTTTTATGAATAGCCTATTATGACTCAAAAATTTAAAACATTACTTTAAATTTACAAAAAAAAATTACAAAAAAATTAACGATAGCTCGATATGAATGTACAAACGTATCAATCAAACGCGCACTTTACATGAGAAAATTAAAAAAGATTTATATACAATGTAAAATATTTATTTAAAAATTAAAATTTAATTTCAGGTAAAAATTAACATTGATTTACAAATTGTAGCTAGAGAAGCATTCTACCCCTTCCAACTCCGTTTTTCAGCTTGCAGTAGCAACGACTTCAAATAACGCCTAAATTATGTTCTTAATTCGATAATTGCGGGGAATCAAATCTTTGAGTATTCGGGTATTCACAAAACATCAGTAGCATTAATCTGTAGGTCCAAAATTTAACATAAATAACAAAAATAACCAAATGACGAAAAGCAAGAAAAAATGCCTAAAAATGACCAACCAATGATGAATAATAATATAAAAAAGGCATAAAACTACAAATAACTACATATATATAACAGGAAATCATGAACGAGAATTAGTTACCTTTCATTTATCCTATAGGAGAACAAACCTACCTTGTAGTATTCCACTATATATAGCTTATAACTAAGATGTGTTCATAGTGTAATCCCTCAAGGCAAGTCTGATTTTTTGGGGTGGTAAATATAGTGTAAAAATGAGTATTGTCTAAGACGTGTTAAAAAAAAAGTAGACATTTCATCAATTCCGAAAATGGTTTCTTTTCCAATTGTAGGTCTTTCCCAGTTGTAGGCACATGACAAATTGTGTCTTTTCCAACCGTTTATTAGAACACAACTCATTTTAATTCACCAACACATACTACTCCAGTATGATTATACTACTCTTTTTAATTTGCTTAGAATTAAAACTTCGAACCATGCGCAAGATACGACCTATATATATATATATATATATATATATATATATATNCCTGTTTCAGCTTAAATGCCGATAGGCTTGTTTTACGGGCGAGTCACAGTTCTGGTGTGGAAAGCTTCTACTTCACCCCTGCGAAGACTCGACATGAGTTTCACCAATGGTGCTGTGGAAACAAGTGATTACGAGCCTTAAGCCCCCTTAGAGTTAATACACAAGAGTTTAAATTCTCTTAACTTTGAAACTTACCTAAAATAGACGCCAATGAGAAAAAATTTAGGTTTTTTACAGCGTATTTTTATCAGTCCAGGCTATTGACATTCGCGCAAAGTGAGAGCGATAAACGAGGGAAGGAAAACCAACCCCTGAACAACCCGCTGGTATTCGAACCTTGAACTCTCTGATACCAGAAAATCTAACCAGACGGGCTTGACGTTTAATCCACGTGTCCACTGATGAGGGTTGAGATAGAATGATTTTTTGAATTTTGAAAGGGTTTTTAAACTAGAAGATGGACTTTATTTTTACCCGATTACGGATGTAAGGGGGTAACGTTTGTTTGTTATCACATTTTGCCTAAACTTATCGACTTATGTTGATGAACGTGGTCTCAAATAAGTCGTTATGATCAAAGGAGTGCTCAAAGAGTCTACTATAGAACCACTAGGGGATGTACAAGAGCACAATTTATTGTTTTGAAGTGTTCATTTTTCAAACGCGATTAGTCAGGCATGTGTGAGATAAAAAATTAGTCAAAAAAAATGTTCCTACGGAAAAAACGTTATTAACTTAAAGCGGGAAAATCAGTTTGAGGTATTCTTTTTATTTAACTTACAATTATGAGGTAATACCTCGGGTAAATTATTAAATATGTTAATAGTTACAGGGCATTAACGTTTTTTGCCTCTCTTATCTCTATGTATGTAGAGTATGTTAGGTAAGTTACATAACAACAGATAAGGGCACCCGGCCTGCTATGGCTTATTATTATTAGCACCGCGTCTTACTACCAGTTCGGGTTATACGCACTTACGCTAATGTGTAATGGATGGGTGATTGTGAGATGAAATGAAGGACCTACAGTTTAACGTGGAATCCGAACCACGGTGGAGACCTGGCATTCCTCACATTCACAAGATGTCTTGTCAGAGGTGAAGGAAGGGTTTGGTAATCAGATAAATCTGTGCCGGGACCGAGGATTGAAACCCGGCCGCCAGCACAGAAGTCTGACACCTTACCCCTAGACCGTCAGGTCACCGATGGCATTAAACATTGATGTCCTGTAACTAATCACACTTTACATATATACCTAAAAGCCAAGGATGTGCAAACTTTCTTACAGGAGGTTCAAATAGAAATTTGTCTTCAAAATATCTTTAAAAATGATAAAAATGTTTGTCCATCCCTACTATAGGCTATATATATATATTATAAATTCCCAGTAAGTACTTCACGGTTTGAACGCTAAAAGAAACTGACTCAAGCTTGATTTTATGTTTTTAGTTTATTATGTCTGTCGTCGGGATTTTTTGTTTTAAATCATTCTGTTTTATTAATTCTAATGAATGAACACTGGTGAGGGCTAGAAGCATTTGTGAGAGTTAGGAATAGGTTGCCACGTACACAGTCCAAAAAGTTTTATCACGCACTCTTTATAAATAAATTACTATAGGTATCAGATACCTGCACCGTTGAACAACTTAAAGTTGTCCTAGCCTGCCAAAAGTTAAGTTAACACGGTCATAGTTTTCATCCAGATTTTATTAATAGTTAGTTTTATCAATAAAAATAAGATTCTTCTTTTAAAACAAAGGTATTTCGTTTTACTTTTGTTTAAGAGACAAGGAGCCACTATTAAGTTTGCTAATGTAAGACAAATCTCTTTTCTGCGCATGCATCTGTGCCAAATTACGCACAAGTTTCCGTGATAACTTCTTGTTCTGCTAATATGTGTAATGAAAGTGGGTCGTTCACACGGTGATTACAAACTTTATTGAATTAAGAACGGAAACATCGGCCTTGTGTACGGGTCATAAAACAGGTGAAGCTATGCAGGATCTCTACGGAAAGAGCAGTTAGGTGCGTGCTCCACCCTCCTCTATACACATACTACGCAGCGACATCATTCACCCCCTCCTACTCCCTCTACATAACCTATTTACCTATAGTGACCTTGTTTTGTTCCGGCTTGCTGTTCGAGCATAAAAAACCGGAAAACATGCACAAACTCTGGTTTCGAGAATCCTTCACACTCCAACGGACAATGTTTCTCTGAAATTCCCTCTATCTAATGGTGATTCCTAATATTGAATGTTGTTCTTTTTTTAAGGGCTCCGCCTTTATGAAGAGTAGAATCCTCACCCCGAGATATCTCATGAGTTTGATAGCACTTACCACTTCTAAAGCACACTAAAGAGCATTAAAGGATTTTCCGTTGTGACCATATCAACAAATGAATGCATTTGTTCCAGAAGGAGCCGTCTACCAAAGCACCTAGTCACTTTGCAAATGATCAGAAATCCCAAGCTATTTAAGAAGTGGTTTGTTATTTTAAAATATGGATCAAGATAAAATGTAGGTGAAAGTTATTAACATGTCCTTATGGGATTATAAACCTTTTATTTGAAGTTGTATTGTTTTAAAATAAATTGTATTAAAATGTATAATTAATTCATCTTCAACAATGTTAAACGTGAAAAGTTACAGTTCTGTGATTAAGGTAGATGTTAAGAAACATAAATCTAACTTTTCTCAAACAAAGTAATTCTATAGCATAGTCACAACCAAATAATTTAAGAAAAGTGACGCTTGTTTTATCGGTGTTGATGCTTCAGAGTTACCGTTTTCATAGGAGATAATGTAATGGAAGGGTATGGAAGGCTAGATATTATTTTTATTATTTACCTTAAACTCATAAGAGTGAAAGACTTAAAAAATGGTTGAAAATGAGCTTACCTTTCAATGCACATATTTTAATTTATAAATTCAAAATGTAAAATTGTTTAAGCAGTACTGTGCCTCCATTTTGGCGTGATATATATATAATATTTCGAAATAAGCTTATACTAATCAATGGTGCACCCATGGGGAAGAAGTTGCAGTATTAAGACCCTCCACTATTCTCCCCGTGAAAGGAAATAATTTTAATAAAAGCCTAAAACATATTAAATACAACTCTAATATATAGAACTGAAAATGTGTTGAATATATAGCCTAAATTTCAAGATAAAGCTTACGACTTTATATTTATAGGGTGTACCACACATTAAAAGTGGCTGGCCCTGAATAGTTACCAATCAGAAAATAGTCTTTGCCTGGAATACAGTGTATCCCCCCTCCCAACCCAATTTCTCCCCTAACCCTCTCAACTACTAGCTAAATATTAAGGAGGAGCTGAACGTCTGTAATAAGTTTCCCTCCAATACATTCAAATTAAATCAATCGATAGTCAAGACAAACAAATTAATCGAATGAAAACTATTAGACAGCAGGCCTATTCACGCGCCGCTGCAACAAACGCGTCCAGCATATCTGTGGTTATGACGTCATGAGACAACGGATGGCAACCCACAGCACTTGCATCAAACGTTACCAACAACTCTCTGTGATCGTGGTGTAATTCAAGGCCAGTGCAATGCAAGTTGTAGTACATATTGGTAATGTGGCTGTCTGTAGATTTGATAATTACCGTCTAGTAGCGAGTGATAAATTGGTTGTAAATTGTATGTATTGTCTAGTAGTAAAGAGGTGGTCGAAGATTTGATATACTTTCTAGTACAGTAAAATCGCTTAGTAGTGGACACCTTGCGAGATAAAAAAAAAGTCCGTTACTAAGAAGTGTCTTATTTATACTAGAAAATCAATAGCATTGCTTGAACAGAGTTTAATCTACATGAGCCTATGTACTGTGAATATTAACAAAAAACAATCTAGCTACATTGTGCAGTATTATATGCAGGATAATTATGACACGAGAATAAATATTGTACATAGCTTAGTATACGTAATGAATTATTATACCCAGAACAATACACAAATAAAATTAAATAAGAACAGTAGTCCTATTGCACCTTAGACTGATGTGTGCACGAGCACAGATTAAATTGATGGAACAATCCCCGACGAAGGCTCAGAAGGGNGGGGGGGGGGGGGAGGCACAACCCTTAAGGTGCGGCAGAAGGGAGCGCAAGTATTTTTATAGTTTTAATAGAATATAAATATTTTGGTGAAAATAAATCAAATATGTATCCAGTAGAAACATGGAGTTTAGTTTTCTGCACATGCTAATATCAACAGATATTGAATATCTGTCAAGGGTGTCCTGGAATTTTGTCAATACTTTTTAAATAAAGAGAAAAAGTTTTGACAAAATTCCATGACATCCCTTACAGATATTCAAGATATGTTGATACTAGCATGTGTAGAAAACTAAAATCTACGTTGCTACTGGAGATATATTTTATTTATTTTGGCCAAAAAAAATTATAATGCTCTAAAAACTGTAAGATTACTCGCGCTCCCTTCTGCCGCACCTTAAGTACCATAGTCATTATAACGTTGGCTAAGAAACTTTCCCTGGAGGGCGAAGGCACCACGCGTGAGACAACGGCATTCCTGACATTCCTACAGTAAAATATTGTATATATAGTGGTGTTTTTAATTTTGGTCTGCTTAGAGATTTTTACAGATAAATATGCGTCTCTAGCAATGTCTGCGTCCATTATTGAGAAAGTCCATTATCGGGACGTCGTTTCACCATAAGAGCCAATGTTATTTTGCTGAGAAAATTTAAACTGTCCGTTATAAAGAAGAATCCGCTCAACAGAGGTGTCCGTTCACTATATTAATAAGTTGGTGGTAGACTTAATTAACTGTCTAGTAGTAATGTGTATATTTATGGAGAAGGCAGACAATAGTCCTTGTGTGACGTCATAACCGTGCGATTCATTCCATCTTAGTCTTACATGTCCAAGCTGATATGTTCATAACGTCACGATCAGTAGTGAAAAGGGAGAACAGTGAAAGAACAATATGTTGGGCAGTGAACGTGAACCGTAAACTTCCTAAGTTCTACCAAGAATATCCGATTACTGCGCGCGGGCAAAATGATCAGATCATACATAAAAAGGGATATAAATATCACACAAAAACAGCAAACCTTAGCACCACAAATTGTAATATATGAAAAGCAGGACGAACACAAACAAGAATATTGGCATTTAATATTTTTGTTGGCTTCCTTCCCCCACTCACCCACGGATACAACTTATCTTAATTTTGCATTCACAAAATTGTTGATGCATTATGAAAGTTATTCTATAATCTACATTTAGAAGGAAGATGGAAAAGATAGAAAAAAAATAGCGTTTGGTTCTATTGCGGTTAACCCTATCTATATCTGGCCCTGACTATCGAGTGTTTAACATGAAAAAATTATATATATAAATTTTACGTATCCCCTTTTTAAGATGTCTTCACGTAAAATTAATTCGCCATTGCTTTTTACCTGAATTACAGTTGAAAAATCATATGTTTAGGTTTTGGGTTGCCAAAACTTGTTCACGGTTTTGTTATAGATGAAGTTTTTTTAATTATATGCTATATTTTACATTTGAAATAACGTAAACTTAAGTTTTCCCACATTATTTCATTAATTTTAATAGTTTCTTTGTATCCAATCCGAAACAATATTTTCAACATAGCTAAAAGTACTTATTTGTTTTGGAACGTTATCTATAATGTATAATGTAGTGCATACATTTAATACCTTTTAAAACAGGCATCATATTTACATTGAAAAGAAAAATATACTTGTAATATACATATATATATAGTAGATTATTTAATTATTATTTTATTGCGTTTCAAAATATTTAACTGAATAAAATATTTTAATAAACTTCGTGGGTCAACCATTGTAAAGAACTTGTTTGTATCATGATGATCAATCACATGTTTTAAATTCGTCAGTTGCCGTTTTGAAGCTATATTTGCTAGACCTTTTGTGAAAATACTGTGAATAGTAAATTTTTTAAGTGGAATAAAACGATAACCAGGATTTGTGCCCGACCTCTAATAAATATAAATAATATTGGCCTAAATTATTGTGGTTACACTCATAAATTACCACGTGTTTTCATTACAACTATCCAAAGTGAAAGATCTCAGCTTTTGGCATAGGGACACATTAGGGACTATTTCTAGTAACTCTTTGAGCTGTCATCCAAGTAAACTAGAGTTGTGAATGTACTTTACACCAAGTTGAATACCAGTGACCTAGGACACAAATTAACACTAAACACTTGCTACCAGGAATTTTACAGTATTAATGGTGACCTGGTGGTCTAGGGGTAAGGTGTCAGATTTCTATGATGGCAGCCGGGGTTCAATCCTCGGTCCCGGCACAGATTTATCTAATTACCAAACCTTTCCTTCACCTCTGACAAGAAATATTGTGAATGTGGGGAATGCCAGGCCTCCACCGTGGTTCGGATTCCACGTTAAACTGTAGGTCCTCCATTTCATCTCACAATCACCATACCATTCATTACACATTAGCGTAAGTGCGTATGACCCGAAAGGTTAGTAAGACACGGTGCTAATAATAATACAGTAGTAATCTACTGTTGGAGTGGGGGTAACTGACAGCTAGTAGCAATACCAAATCTACTCTCATGTATCCATTGTACAAAACATGGCATGCAAGACCATAATTTATGACGATACTTAGTTGTTACTTTTGGCAGTCCAAACTTTCGCAAACAACAATTTGTTTTTAATTGTTTTTCTTTTAAACGTTTATACATTTTCTGCTGGCTGTCAGTTCCCACCAGTCCTATGCCGAATATACTATAGGTTACTTACAAGTTACAAATCTCTTTATCAACTGTGTCACGAGGAATTGTGCAACAAATATTGAGTTTCTAGAATCTCTTTCATAACTCAATCCCATTAAATCATCTCGGTTTACTTTTGAAATTTGACAAAAGAGGGTTTACCTGATATTATTATTGTAACGTTCCCGCTTGTTCAAAGGGCTTCGAGTTGACAAAAGATGATCGATCACTTTGAAATAAAATATCCCTGTCAAGAAATGTGATTGTAGGATAGGCTTAGAGCCCAACGTTCTTTTGTTTGTGTGTGTGTTATTGTAAATAACAACGTATTGTGTATCCGCTCGACGAAAAGAAACAGAATAGTTCAGAGAAATGAAATTTTCCGCTGAATTGTTCTCCTACATTTATCTAACCACGTTTTCCGCAGGCTATCCGCATATTTACATTAAGAGGGTAGCAATGATAAAGGTAGAATTTTAAAAAAAGGCACCGGCATTTACGTGGAGGTGGGAATAATTTAGTAAAAACATTACTCAGCTAAGATCTGAACCCAAACCTTCTCTCTCGGTAAACCAGACAAGACGATACTGGCGTATCTGTTCAGATAACAACCAGTGTGCATGAACATTAATGTTTTACCAATAGTTTCACAACCCTACATGTGTTCTCCCTCCATGAATTCTTAGCTATGTGCATCAATAAAATGAGCTCAGTTGCTCAAATTTGTCTTATGCCCACATAATATTTTTTAAGTAGCAGACTGAGATATAAATGGTTATATAATTTTGAATCGATTGAACTTCATTTTGATGTCAAAAAAGTAAAATAAATTTTTACTGTAGACGTAAGAGTTTTTCCATTAGCCTTTATGTAAATATTCTACGGGTCGCAAATCGCAACAAATTGTTACCAATCTTGTTGTATTCACTTCGTCTAAAAAACCCATCTGATTTTTTAAAAATAACATCCCAGTCATTTAGTTGTTACTAACACATTTTAAAATATTTTTTATCATAATCTTTGGGACGTATTACGCAAGAAAGATTATTTCAAATTTTTATGTACGGCCAATCATTTAAAAAATTAGATTTTTTGATTTTGATTATTTTTGTCAAATGGTTCAAAAAATAAAGTCATTTTTCGTCAAGATAGAGATTTGTTTCATGGGTGGAGGGTAGATTTGTTTTTCCTCCATTTTTTAAAATATTTATGTGTCAATAGGATTTTTAAAATAGATTTCTAGTCAAGCTAGAAATTCTAAATAAAATGAACTCCTCAGAAAAATGGCGTATTGCATAAATATAGCTATTCTATACAACTAGTTTTGAATAAATTGTAGTTATATGTAAAAATAAAGAAACAAAATAGACGTGCACTTTTGGTTTTGTAATTTTAATAAATATTTATTAGGGTGTCTTATTTTTGGGGTGGTTTTATAAATGCACTTTTTAAATCAAAGGATTAAATTAGCATACAAATTAATCTAACTCTAGAACAGACCCAAAACACAATTCTCTGACCTTCAATATTTAACTGCGTAAAGGGGAAACTCAATTTCCTCAATTCTATATTTTTAGGACTTGTCGAAGATCAAATCCGGGACCAAGTCAAATAGGCAGAAGCGCTCCAGATAAAGTTAAGTTGTCACAAGACAGTTTTATGAACCTTATGTACAGTTATAGTAAGAATAAAACCGTGTGGAGATCATGCAACTATTATTTGCCGTGTAGGACAATGACAGCCAGACATAAACGGGCTAGCAACGAATAAACCGAGATTTATGGAGTTTTAGGCTATTAAGCTTTCGGAAGCCATTCCGTGCAGTCAATATACACGCACACTAGGGTTTGTTATAAAACCATGAAAAATAGTTTATGGTGGGGATGTAGGGGACGAGATAAAATTAAGCGTTTTCACAGTTTTTATAACGAAACATTTTTCTTGCCAAAATAAATAAAATATGTCTCCAATAAAAACAGAGTTTAATTTTCTTCGCACGGTAATATCAACAAGTTCTGGAATATCTGTCAAGGGTGTCTTGGAATTTAATGACATTATTTTTTATTCATTTTAAAAGTTTGTCATCTAATACCACTCTGCTCATGGCACATATTCAACAACTGTTAATATCAGCACGTGAAGAAAATTAAACTATTTGTTTTTATTGAAGCAATATTTTATTTATTTGGCCCAAAAATGTTTTGCTATAAAAACTGCAAAAACACCGACATGTTCTCATGTTCCCTACATTTCCACCTTAAGTGCATGCATCAGAAAAATAAAAGTGAAGAAGGAAATTAGTCGCCCCATCGCAGTTTTTGTGTTTTATTTAATCGCATCTTACTGCCCATCCAGGCTGTTTGTGTTGTAAGATTAAATTCCGCCATTTACGGTTATAATGCAGGATTTTTATAGTAAATTTTTGAGAAAGGTCGGAGTGGAGACATTCAGCGTGGATACAATACACTGTTTTGAAGTGGTAAATTGGGTCTCAGTACAAGTTTGTTGAATTAGTAAAATGGTGCTGATAATTGTCTAGTGAATTATTAAAATGGTGTCGATAAATGTTCTTTGTAGTAAACTGGGTGTCGACCAAGAACGTAGAAAGGTAGAGGTTGGGGCAGGAATTGTTAATATATAAGTCTAAAAACTTTTATTGGCTAAAGGTAGGCCTATAGTAACAATTTATAGTGGAACCCCCTGAGAAAAATTAGATTTCTTCGGCCTTGGTGTCAAAACATCTATCTTGAAGTAGGCAAATGGGTGTCTATGAAGCAGTAAAATGTGTGTCGATGTCACCGGCAATCTGTGAAATCCAGGCCTTCTATATAATGCCAGAGTGGTTTTGGCAAAGTATGTCTTTTTGAAGTCCTGGAATATAATATGATTTTTTATCCTGTTTTATGTAAGTCTTGCGTCGTTTTCTTGCAAGTTCACCTAATTCCTAGGATCTATAGTTGGTCAGGTTAGGTTATTTTAGAATAGGGTAGTTAGGTAAGGTTAGGTTTGGTTAGCTAATGTTCTCGGTAATATATAATGACTGGTTATTCTATACATTTCCTATGAAAAGTATGAAATACAACAGTAAAATTAATTTATTTCATACTGTGTAAAAACCACTCCGGCATTATATACGACTAGAATGCCTAGGTATTTTGCCTGAATTACACATAAAAAAATGTCTTTTTGAGAATTAAGATATATGTTTAAACAGGCCTGTTGAAATAATAAAATGAGTTTTCATACATGTCTGTCGAGATAGAAAAATGAGGTATGGGGACTAAGAAGAAAGAAAAATTCGTCTCTTTCATCAATTAACTTGTGTTTTCAATTTTGAAATCATCAGTGTGAACGAACATAAACGTCTACACAAGATGGCTAAATTGCCAGGAGTGCTGCGATTTTTTTTTTTTGTGCACCACGTCTTGAGATAGGAATGAGGAAGCTAGAATTTAGAGGAAGTGTACCCACAGTTGACTAGAAAAAGAATAGGAAACCATTTCAAAAGGAATTCAAACCCATACTTTTCCATGCAATCTACTGCGAGAGTTACGCCTTGAACCATTTTACAAATTATGAGGGTGTTGTTCTCTCTTGTTAAAACTAAACATCAACGCATTCGCAACGTCAAATTCTTTCCTATTTTCTCCTAGGCTAAACACATTTATAAGATTTTTACTAGTTTTGATGTAATTGTAACCCTTTCTGTCAGTCGAAAAGTTTTTTTTAATAAACCAACTTGCAAATGTATTTGGTGACTATGACGGATCATGTAAATCGCCATCCCTTTTCAAAGTGATAAAACATACTAGTTAAGCAGAATGATACAAACCTGTTTCTAGTGACTTTTCATCTGTCAGAAAAGGACAAAATTACGTGAATTGGCTATGGCAGATATGATGGTCTGTCGTTCATACGGTTTGGAAACAAGATCTGAATAAAGAACCAGGGAGGTAGGGAGAGGAGATGGAGGGGTGCTCAAAGGCTCGGGCTTTCAGGAAATCGCACGGGTGCATATGTGTTGTTGGTATGCATTAAACCCTGTCTCCTATTCCTGAGAGCTCTTGTTTTGGATTAGAGCATATGTTACTTGAACAGTCTAAAGCGTTAATGAAGTATTTGTATATGATTCCCGAATGAAAATAAGAGGTATTTAAAATGTGTCTTCGAGATAACTACCATTCAAGTTGTTTTTATATTGCATATATTAATTTCTCATACCGGAAGCGAACACCTTGTAAGGCAAAAATGACCTTCTTGCCGATTATTTGAAAAGTATTGTTTGTATTGTATTTATTGTAAAGAGTTTTAATTTGTCAGATGGATCTAGGGGTGCAATTTAGGCGACCGTCTCTCGGGAAATGAAGAAATAACTTCACCGAGTGAGCCACAGACCGCTAACACAAACAGTATAAAACCTTTTCCCTAAGGGTCACCAATGCAAGAAACACTGAAATTAGTATTTTTGTCAAACAAAGGTAATTTAAAATATTCATGTGCATGCAAGTAGAACGAAAGTAAAATAATTTGTATAGGGATATAAGAGGGTATTTATTGTCGTGTGTAGAATTAAGATAGATAAAAGCTAGCAGTCGAGAGCATATCAAGTGTTTTACTCAAAGAGAAGAGCCAGTGCTGGCGGAAAACATCATTATTACTGCTGCTATCACCAAATCACTAAAAGTGATGTACCCTTTTGGTTGCCGTCTTCCGATTGCCATGAATTTTATTCCGAACCAGTGTGCGGATAACACTCGTTTCCGTTAGTAGGGTTCCGATTCCGACCAATCTGTTCTGATCCGATTTGGTGTGTACCAATCTTAACGGGGTTTTTAAAAGTAATTTGCTCATCAAAGCAAAAGGGAGTCCAGGTATCAAGGGGCTTCCAGAACGTTATTCTTAAGAAAATTAAGATATACATTGTATTGTACTGAAACTAAATACAAATTTTTGGCATCCCTCTTTAGAAAATCCCACGCCTATTTGATGGGGTCTTGTGGAGGGGTTGTCCCCAAAATTGGGAACCACTAGATTAGTGGAAGTGTAAATGTAGGCTTATTATCAGCAGGATTATTTTATTTCCAAGATTTGTTGTTGGAGGACTATGTATATGCAAATATATTTGGGAATATATTATATTTCCTTTGGTGCAGATAATGTTTGTTCAGCACTACTAAAAAGTATGTCCTGTGAGATTTTAGTCCAAACTACTAGTATTTATGAGAGTAGATTTTATCAAAAATCAACACAAGATTGTATTTAAAGTAATTCAATTCACTGTTTTAATATTGGTTTTCGTAATTTGTAAAGGAATAAAACACTTCAAGCGATTACACAAGGTGTGTTGTGTTGCCGGCAGTTTTCACATCAGTTATACATTAATACTTTTCACCAAATGGGTTTTTACTAGATGCTTACAGGCTATTGGCTTGTTGGCCATAACGGCACGATAAATATATTAGAGGGTATTACAGATCACTGATCAGTGTGATCACTTACAGAACATGGACGAAGAAAGAGCATCAGCGGATTATTCTAGAATATAGGTAAATATTAACAAAATACAAATAATTGGCGCAAACTTTCAAACCTGGGTTTCAAAAATTTCCTAGTCAAACAAACATTACCTGGTGTAAAAAAAAACTTGTATCAATGTTATGTTTTCTTCTGAGCTTTATGAAATCGCTAGAAAAAGAATCGATACGTGAATCAGATCGAGGCCTTTGAATCGATCTAAAAAATCAATTTAATTAAGGGTAGAAAATTGATTTTCGGAAAGCTCTAACATCCCACGCTGCCTGCTCACCGATATTCAGCGCTGATCAACGTTTAAGTCCAGCGCTTGTAGGCGTACACAGAGGACGCAGATGAAAGCCTAGAAACCTATAATTTGTCACTAGCCATTTCCAATCATCTGACTAAGGGTTTTTACTTCTTGACAGTGTCCATCCAAAATTGAAAAGAAACAAAAACCGGGTTACACCCAATAAATCGTGGTAGGAAAGGTTATGGTGAAAATCATGTATTTAATGACCTGAAGCAAGACAAATAGTTTTTAAATTCATTATACCATTTTAGATCAAGAAGGCTTTGAGCAATATCCAAATGAAGTGCGTGTTGAATCTAGTTACCCAGAGGAACAAAGACAACCAGCCAATTCAGATTAAATAATTAAAGATATTTTTACAACATTTATTTAACTAGTAAAAATTTAGACTAAGTGGTAAATTACGGAATAGTCGGCGGGGAGACCAATTATTTTCACCAATTTTAAATTAGGCCTATATTTGAATGAGTTTGATCAAATATATGTACAGTATACATAGTATACACATATACAATGTATATAATATGTATACATAAATACAGTATATAATATAATATGTATCAATAAACAAAGTATTCATATACAGGATGTATCAATTTATGTGGGGAGTAACTGGGGTGTGAAAAATATACCCCAAAGCAACACAAAAAGTAAATATGAACATATGTCCTATATTTGATGATTCCCGAGATAAGTCCCTCCAAGATTCTACTGAAATTGTTAATAGCGCTACTTGATACACTAATGTTGCACTTCGTGTGACGTTTCACTACTGGTACTGCAACTACGTGAATAGGGTCGTTTCAAGTAGGGCTATCAACATTTCCCGCAGAATCTTGGCAAGCCCTATCTCTAGAACCATCAAACATAGGACACATAGTCATAAGCACTCTATGTATAGACACCTCAGCTACTTCCCACATAAAGCCACACACGATGAAGCTATATATGTAGCCTATATACTGTATAAAGACCGTATATATATATATATATAGTATACATGTAAGCTATATTCACAGTATATTTTCACAGCAGTTGCAAGTGTGATCCTGTAGTCAGAAAGGTTCACACTTCACAGCTTTACTAAACATGTCACGCTTAAAATACTAAAACAAGTCCTTTATTTGTTTCTTGAGTATTAGCATATGTTTGGTTTAGTAAAATCCTAAGTGACTTTATTGCAAATATATTATATTTAGGGAGATAAGGCTGCCGCCATTCAAAGTGATCAAGTAATGGCTCTTTATCAAATACTGTTTATTGAAACACGAAAGCAAAGGACATGAGACCACTACTGGCTGCACTTGTGAATAACCCTATCCATAGAATATACAATTACCTATCGCCAAACGCCAAATGATAGTTTGTCAATCACGGTCACCACTTTCACAACCCAGAATGCTCAGCTGTCGCCATCTGGCGAGCTTATCGCAATACACCGATCACTGATACGTTTGAGTTCTAGTCACTGGGAGTGACGCTGATCAGAGTATCGGTGAAAACAATCACAATCAGTGATTTATCGCCCATCTCTAAAAATGAGTGGCGTAGTATTAGTTCAGGAAAATGATTTAGTATAATGAATAAATCTTCCCAAGATCTATCCAACTATTAGTATAGATAAAGGTTGATTTATTTTACTACACTAACCTACAGGGGCACACCCAGAAATTTACCTTTCGGGTGGGGAGTGGGGGGACAGACAATTAAAGTTGTATCCAGAACGTAAGTTTACAGTAAAGGGGGTGATCGTCAGTGGGCGGCGAAGAAAATGTATGACTTATTAAATGTCTCTGGAAATTATTTCAATTTTTTGTTTGGGGGTATCCAAGGGTTGTGATTTAAATAATGTATGCTTTTACTTTTTTTACAATTTGTAAATTTTTGAATGTGTGTAACGATAGGCTTAGTACTATACTTTCCCCACAAACCGGAGCACTTAAAGTGTTTTGCTCCAAGAGAAGAACCAGTGGTGGTGAAAAACCTTATTGGTGTAAGGTGGAGGCAGTTGGGAAAAATAAGTTTTTTGGGGGTAGTTTTGCTCTCCAACCCAAAAGGGAGTCTGGGGACCCATATACTTCCAGAAGGTTATTCGTAAGAAAATCATATGTATATTGAAGGCCAGCACCTTAACCACTAGACCACAAAGGGGAACGCACTTGTTATTTTTTTCCTCAATCACATAGAACAAATCTTTCAGTAACCTACAACTTAATTGTTTGTTTTGGTTAATAGTTCGAGAACCAGTGATTATAATAAAACTAAATACACTTGTTAGTATACCTCTAGAAGGAACTTCACATCTTTTTGTGAGTTTGAGAGGAGAGGGGTCACCAAATTTGGGAACCTCTAGCTTAGTGTAAGTATATATGTAGGCATACTATCAGTAGGACTGAGAGATAAACTCAAGTAAGAGTTGTAGAGAAGTGTAAGTACAAGGGGGGAGGGGAGAGTGAGTAAGGGGTAAGGGGGTGACGAGCTCAGATGTGCTTATGGGGTGGAGGGAGTGAGGAGTAAGCTATCAGGATGGTTCATAGGCGCTGGTGAGGAAGGGAGGGGAGAAGATGTATTAAGGTTCACGTTTGAAATAAGACCAGAGTTTGATTACGAAAATGAACTGCTCCCTCTTTTACCCACATCCTCGCCCCCCCATTACTCACACATTATCTGCACAACTTCTCCCAAGAGTTTATCACTCAAGCAACTTTCACCTTCCACGACGGCCCCGCAGCAAGAAACCCTGGCACTCCACTTTTTAACTCCCGAGCCTCCAAGCAACGTCACTTAACTTATTTGTTTTTTGATTTCTATTTCAAATAAAAGGATTCTATTTTTAATAGTACTTACTAAAACTTTACAATGATGATTATTTTAAAAGTTATTTCTTATCTCAAATAGTTGCGAAGATATGATCAAAAGTGGAAATCTTCGTTTAAGTAGAGTACCCTCAAAGTCATTTTCATGGAAAAATAAGAATTGCCATTTTGTTTGTAATTCTAAACAAAGCCTCTAAACAAACTTTAATCAACACCATTGGAGTGGATTTCAAAAAATATTTTTTTTTATCTGTTCGCCCTTTATTTTAGGTTTGGCTACCTATCTAATTCTAAACATTGCTTGAAGGAACCGTATGAAACATTAGACACCCATTTTTAGCCCGATCAGTAAAATGATTTCGGCTCTAGTCCGAGAGAGAGATACAGACAAACAGCATCGCAAAGATCACTTTTTTTTGTTTGGGGGTGTCATAAAACGTCGAGATTTATCTCTACAATTAATTATTTTTTGGGAGAAGAGGGGTGGGTCATAATACTTTTCATTCAAAGGGGTCAAAGGAAAGTAAAAAATTCAAGTTATTTTAAAAATGAGTTTCAATAAATCAACAATTATCAATAATATCGACTACAGCGCTTGGTGGTTGAATGTTTCACTAATGTTGAATCTCTTATTGACCAGGTGTGTTAATACTTTAATATTATATCAAATTCTTTACGAGTACATCCCCCTCTACGGAGATTTAATGGTCTTAAAATCTTAACGGAAAATGTTCATCTCTAATATTGCAGTTATTTGATTGGCTTTTATAGTGGATAGTTAAAATTAGTTTAAGGTTGGCTAAGTATTTGCTAACCAATTTTGACTCCCCACGCCCACTCGTCACCCAACACACTATTTGATGACGTGTGTACATGCTCTAAGTACCACCTCTCTAACTTGGCCTTCTCTCGCAAGCCACCACTGCAGAAAGTTTGCTGATTTAAAATTTACTGGAAAAGTTCATCTTTGGGTAGGGATGAGAAAGGTAGAATTTATAGGAAGTGAAGGACTTACAATCGCTTGGAGAAACTTTTTAAAGGAAAAAGCCCCTATTTCCATCCAATCTCCCCATCAGCTGGTAAACTAGACAAAATACTGTGTTCCCTTAAGGTACGGCAAAAGAGAGCGCGAGTAATTTTACAGTTTTTAGAGCATTACATTCTTTTGGCTAAAATCAATCAAATATTTCTCCAATAGAAACATAGAGCTTAGTTTTCTGCACATGCTAATAACAACTTATTTTGAATATCTGTCAAGGGTGTCCTGAAATTTTGTCAAAACATTTTCTCTTTATTTAAAAAGTGTTGACAAAATTCTAACACACCCTTGACAGATATTCAAGATCTGATGATATTGGCATGTGCAGAAAACTAGACACTATGCTGCTACTGAAGAAATATTTTATTTTATTTGACCAAAAAAATGTAATGCTCAAAAACTGTAAGATTACTCGCGCTCCCTTCTGCCGCACCTTAACCAAGTGCACACCAGTGTGAATAATGCCAGTAGCTGGTTCTTGAGCCTTTAAAAGTTTTTCTTAGCACCACGTCTTACTACCCGTTCGGGCTATACGCCTATGTACCAATTACACTAATGTGCTAGTGATTAAGAATGTTGAATTTAAAATTCACCCGCATTTGCGTGAAGTTAGAATGGAAAACCATTTGGCAAAAAGTATATCTCAGTGTATCCAACCGGGATTGAACCTTGACTTCCCTTTCTTCGACAGCCTAGTCTATTGCGAGAGTAGTGCTTTAGACCACACGGCCACCGAAGCAAGTTATTAAACGTTAAGGTGGGGCCAACCTATATGAACCTCATGAATTAGGATCCTGTGTGCGTACATGGAACTGTTACTGATGAGAAAGGAGTGAAGAAAAAGGATCTTGATGGAAACGGGAGTTTTTCAACTTTATTGAGCTTCGTAAAATGAGAAGATGGAACATGGAATGCAAACCATATTGGTCGTCGTGGCTTAACTATGGACTATGATATCATAGTCACTGGCTTGGCCATAGTATATTAATAAGGTTTAGAGTGCTCATCGTAGCTACGCAGTGGCTCAGAAATGAGGCCACTGTTAGAAACGGCTGGTTATGGGTGAGAAGGCATACGTTTCCCATGACAGAATGAAGAGTACGGCCTCGCAAGGTCGAATGGCGCTAGGAAACATAAACATGGATGTTTATTTTCTAAGTGGTTTGTAATTTAAAACTGTGATCACCTATTAAAAAATGCATATATATATATATATACATTTTATATATATATACACTACCGGTATGCATTTAAGGCAGAAGGAAATATAATAATATAAAGATGTACAAAATTTAGCCCAGAATGGTACATCAAACCAATCATAGAATTGATGGCCTAATGATATATACATATAGGCCTGTATTTCTTTAATTGGAAAGAAAAACTAAATAAACAGATTATATTTGAAAATTTTAGATTACTTCAGCTAGTTGTTCACATTCAATTGGATTAAAAGTAAATTTGATTTTTTTTAGTAACAATGTTTATGATATAATATTGAAATATAACATTTTAGTATTTAAAATAAGAGGATATAGGCCTTATCGAGACTAAAAAAAATTATTTTTTTTAGTAAATTAGATTATCAATATTCTCCTTAAATTTACAATAATTTTTTTTATCAGTTCATAGCTATAGTTATTTTTTAAACAATTTTGTAAGTTAATTTCACTATTAATTATAATAATAAATAGTTATTGAAAATTACTCTTTGGCACTTGTATTCAATTAAATTAAATTCAATTCAATTAAAACTTCTAATTGTCATAATATTTTAAATCAATTTTTATTCTATATTTTATATCTCAGGAAAATATTGTCAAACAACAAATCTTATATTAATTTTTCGTCAGAATTTTGTCAAATTCTTTTTTATAATAATTGTAAATGAACTTTTAATGATTCAATCAATATTATTTACATAAAAACAATGTCAGTATCTTAATGTTTAAAGTCTTGTTTCCGAGACCCTTAGCTCAGTAAACAGACACGCTATCGACTGAGCTAAGGTGTTGTACAACAAGACTGTTACAGAATCTACGAACCGTCTAATAATTTGTCTCAAGACACTTGCCAACCTGCATTCAATGTCAGCCTCGTGCAAATAAGGTAGAAATTAGTTTACCTCATCCTTTATCAACGGTCTTCCCCTTGGCTCTCATTTACAGACGAGCCTTGATCTTTGTTGGGTGTCAAACAGTCTCTTGCCCTGTTGTCACCGGTCCGAACTGGTTCACCCACCCCTTCCCCTTCTAGAGAAACTTGTTGAGGAACTATTTATAGTGCCGAGGCTATCGATAACTCGAGTTTCCACTCGGGTTCCATTCCGTCGTCGTGGTTCTTTCAGCTCGGAAAGACATCTACAGGCAATCTGTGGTGAGTGCATCGTACGGAGCGAAGGACCAATTCCATTCATTTTTAAATTCCGGCCTTTCCATGTGGTCGAGTGGCTAGAGAGGTAAACACAGGTCTAAAAGACACTGGTTTGATATTGAGGCCTTCCCGTAATGGACAAGTTTTATGATTGTTTTCGCACCGAGCTATTCTTTCTAACCGCCCAAGCCATTTTACATTAATAGAATTTGGGTAAATACGTGGGAGGTAAGTTTTAGATGAAATGTATCTGTATTTTCATTGAAGAAGAATGGGAAGCCATCTAATTGAAAAAAAACCTCAGATACTGTACATCCGACCTGGATTCTAGAACCCTATTATTTATAACTAGACCAACTTTGCGTTTAGTCCAATGTGGTCCCGAGTAAATATTCGTGTTATTACCCAAAGGTTAATTTTACATTGGGATATTTAATGTTCACATTCTAAACATATTTTATGTCAATACATGAGCTATAAACTAACTTAACCTAGTACAATATATGTAACACTACATATCCTGCTTAGCACTTATACCAAAGGTTTCCAGCTTAAAAGTGCCTGAAGACCACAATCGATTCCATGAGTCTAGTGGCTGGCTGCATCGTAATGGGCTAGCGGACATTGGGAAATATGACTTAAGCAGATACACAAATTATTATTAAAATATAGTGCAATTAAGTTTATTACTGAATAAACATCAGTCGGAGCTTTCGTGGATTCCCCCCCCCCCC
>CABFVX010000545.1:75728-88824 GCA_902151425.1 Timema shepardi
AAATTTTACTACAGTAGATTACTTTTACAAAAAAAAAAACTTCTTGGGCAGAAAATAAAAATGAAACCTCTGACCTAAATATTTACTAATTTATCAATTGGAGAGCTTACCGGTCTCATTAACTGTTATTACGTAAGCACTACCCGGGATCGATACAAGACACCCTAGACTTTTTGTCGCTCATTCCAACTAATAAGATACAGCCTTACGAGGACTAACCACTAATATGAATCTGGTGCTAGGTAGGATAGAGTGTTTCTATCTTAGGTTATATCAATTTGCGATCCATGTGCTGAAATAATTGTGTGTTTAAAGATTGCGTGTTAAACACTAGAAACAATAGCAAACAACCACTAGTATATAAAATCACATTTACAATATTGGTATTCGAACATAGGAAAGGAAGAGGGGATGGGAAGTTAAACACATAAAAAAAAATTAGAGCCAATCAGAAAGCAAGAGGTAAATCAGTACGAATCAAGCAAGTGCTGTTGCTATTGGTCATCTATTTTCATTGTGAAGTGAAACAACATTTTATTATAGGTCACGGCCGAGAATAATGCCAACACATTGACGGATTACTGACGTGCACTGTACTAGAGCAAGGATCGGAAACCTTTATAGATCACGATCTACTTCCAAACTTATTAAAGATCCCGCAACTCTCATCCTTTCTCCTCTCGACTTTTTTTTTAATGTATAGACCTCTTATCTGTAATCCTTAAATCCAATCTTTCCCCAATTAATCTTGTTCCCAATTTCTAGGCGCTTTCTTTTTTCTCTATATGAATATTATGAAGAGTTTGTAGGACCATTGCGCGATATCTGTCAGACGAAAAGACCTGACGTTTTAAAATTAGTAGCCCCTGTGCACAAACATTTGCACCTCAAAGCTGAAATGTTATAATTGTTGATTAGATTTTTTTTATTTATCAAAAACTGGGCCGGAAGAAATAAAATGAATATATTTTTTGTCTCCCTGTTTGAATAAAAAAACCCAACAACGTTGCCCGGGGTAGCCCCGCAATATATTGAGTTATTTAATTTTCTATTCATAAAGCTCCAGGTAGGCCTATATATTAATTTCCAGCTGAGTTAATAAAGGAAGGTCGTGAACTGATATTAATAGAAATTCAAAAACTGCCATTTTCCATTGAATCGTGATGTACTATTACTATAATAAAGAAGGAAACTATAGTAATACGTATTTACAAAATATATATTCTATTTTCGTCCTAGGGTAAACTATTCTTAATTTTAGGGTCAGATATTGTATAATTACAAAAACCCTTCTGTGGAACATTATAAAAACACTAGATACCTAGTTTTAGCCCTATCGGTTAGATTATGTCACCTTTAGGCCGAGATAAACACCCACATGGTATCGAGAAAACCACTTTTTGGGTTCAGGGCGTTATTTAACGTCGACATTCATCAAAAGCTGGAATACAATTTTTTTTACGATAATTTTACTTCCTCTCTCCAAGGTGGCCGTATGGCCGAAGCTGTAAAAAGTAGATCTAATAAAAATAATTTAAAAAAGGGTAAGTAAAAAGAATGAAAAGGATTAAAAGAGTATAAAGGCCAATAAAGAAAAAAAAGTGTATTAGTTTATAGTAAAAAAATGAGAAGGAGCAAAAGGGGTCAAAAGAAGATATAATCAATTTTTTAGCCTTATTTTAACACATTCGGTTACCCCTTTACACCTTTTTCGTACAATTTGCTCTTTTCAATCTTTTTGGCACTTTTGACATTTTTCACTTTTTACCCTTTTCTGACCATTTTCCATTTTATCCCTTTTTGCCCGTTTATTCTTTAAATCCTTTTTATACTTTATTCCTTTTTATTCATCCTATCTATGCTTTTTTTAATTTGATTGGATTTACTTTTTAGTTTTTGCTCTTTTTTTTCACTTTATACACCCTTTTACATAAAGTACCTTTCTTGAGAGAAACATTCTAGGTTAACAAAGTCTAAAGGGCAAAAAGGGTAAAAATTAAATCGAATATTTTTCAAGAGTAAGTTATAAGGGCGAAACATATGAAAAGGATAATAAGAAAAGAGGGAAAAAATTGTAAAAAGGGCATAAAGTAAATATAATAAAAATAAAAATATAACGGATATAAAGGTTAGAATGGGTAAAAACTATACAGAAAAAGTATTGTTCTATAATAGATTTATCAATTCCAAGCTCTTCCGTTTCCGGGGCTTAAATTTTGAAATTATATAATTACTCCTGGCTCCACACCTTCATAATCTCCATCATCACACCATCTCATTGCGGGTACGACGTGTAGACAACCTCTCCTTAGGAGTACCCTGGCCAACGTTCTGTGCCACCAGGCTACACACACGGCGACCGAACTAGATATCTCTCTCCCGGTTAAAGATGCCATATGCTAAAAAAAAACCAGCCTTCATTCTAAATACCGTGAAATCTTCCTTAATGGACACCTCCGAATAACGGATTCTTCTTTATAACACAAAGAAGATTTTCCCATAAAAAATAACATTGGCTTTTACGGTGAAACAACTTCTCAAGAACTGACTTTCTCCATAACGAACGCGGACAGTTCCGTAGACTCATATTTATGGAGATAAAGCTCTAAAGAGCTGACAAAAATTGGAGACACCAACCTATAAACGGTAATTTACTGTAGGAATGACTGGAATGTCATTGTCTCACGCGAAGTGTAAGCAGTTCTATACTTCATTCACGGTAGGAGTTTACCTCTGAAAGGTCTTTTATCCTACCAATATCCTACTATATAATAGATTTCTGGTAGGGAAAAAGGCCTTTCAGAGGTAAACTCCTACCGTGAACGAACTTTACATTCACACTCTAGGGAAAGTTTATAAAATATCCTACGTACCGGTACGTAGTAACAGAGGAAAGATACTTTGCTTATGGTAGTAATGACTATGGTACTTCAAGGTCCTTCCTCCCTTTCCTTCCAAACCTTCAGAGGGGGTTGTTCTATAATAAATGTGTGTTCGTGGACACATATAAGCCTACAGTACAGAGGGCCTACTGTTCACATTTAATTTAATTAGTGTATTGTTCTGTATATAATGCAATCTGTATAGTTTACCACGAACAATATGTATTCACTTGTCATTATACTGCATACAATACTGCACAATGTAGCAATTAGCTTGTTGTATCCACAGTACTATATGGGTTGATATAGATTAAACTATGTATGATTTAAAAATAAATATTTTTCCAAAAAACGAGCACTTCTTAATAACGGACTCTTTTTTTTTTATCCCAGAAGGTATCCGCTATTCAGAGATTTCACTATTGTAAATATTTAAAATGCATTGTAGTAAATATTTGAATTAATTTTGTTATTGGAGCAATCCCTCTACATTCCTGGCAAATTTAAATTTTCTGCCTCATCTAAAAAGTTAATTTATACTTAACCTCATACCCCATTTCCTATTTTATACATTTAAAATATTAAGTCTTTTATGGTTATTTGTCGAACTCTTTATACCTTCTTACCGAATTTAAGTTTCATACGACAATAAAAAGTATTTGTTTCTATTAATTTTAGAATTGTGAGCTTCCTTTTCCCATCCAAACAACCCCTACTAAGAAATTTCAAATTGCATCACGAATATGGTTATCTGGAGCCGTCCTTCTTCAACCTGCCTGCCAAATTTAAGTTTCCTGCAACACCTCTTTTAAAAAGTCCCAATGAGAAATCACAAATCTATCGCTTTCAGCCATTACTATTTATTTGGAGTGGTCTTTTACCTGCTTAATGAATTTAAATTTTCTATTACGCTGATAAAAGTAGCTGTTTACTATTAGTTTTTGAAATTTTGAACTTCTGAAACCCCTTTTCTCCCATTCATTCGTAGAAATTCATATTTTAAGATTTATTTGGTTATCTGGAGTTGTCTCTCTACCATTCTACAAAATTTTAATTCCATACCTCATTTAAAAAGTTTTTTCTTTCAAATTATACCCCAACATTTCCTAAAGCCCCTCTTTTGAAATTTCTGGTTATATGGAGCAATCTCACTATCTTCCTGCCAAGCAATATTCCAAGTTTCCAGGCACAGGGGTTGGTAAAATACGATAATGAGTGAATCAGTGAGTCTAACACCTTTCTGCCATCTCCCACCTCCTTATGAAATGGAATATGAAAAACCCAATTCTTGAAAGGAACCTTAATTTTAAATTTCAAGACTCTTGTCCGTTGGTTCAAAAGATAAATCAATGGATTTTGACAATTTTCAACCACCTTTAATAGGCCTTAGAGGTCAAATTTCAGAAAACCCCCATCTAATCTCTTGTTTGGAGCCTAAAATAAACCTTCACGCCAAATTTCAAGTTCCCGGGCACAGGGGTTGGGGAGATACGGTAATGAGTTAGTTTTTCCTTTGTATTGATTGCACACCCATAACACTATTCATCAGTGTGAGCGTAGTTCAAGAGGGGTGTGCTCTATTCTGCCCACTTTCAGCAATGTGCTTTGTTAGTAAAATAAGTTCAACTGCGAATGTTTATGCAACCCACATTAAAAAATGTATTTTTTCAGAAATAAGACTGAGAAATACATGTGTGAAAAATTTAGCATCGAAAGAAAATTGGTTTGAAGTCTAAACACGTATAGGAAGTTTGTCTTTTAAAGTTGGTCTGTACGATTAAATGTATGTATTTAAACACTCTATAGGTTGCAACTTACAATAAATTGAGTCAAATAATATTTTTACTTTACATCCATTACTGATTCCAGCCTGTGGCCTTGATCGGTTTTTTTATTCAAGCCTATAGTTTCCAGTACTAGCTTGCCAGGTCTGTCGTAGCCTCATTTGGCTTATAATCTAACTTAATACTAAGACAGGCACAACATCCAGTCCCCGGCCGTTAATTCAACCAGTGTGAAATGGTAAACAAAAATTTCACCGATGATACATTTTTCGGCTATGCCGGGAATCGAACCCAGGACCCTTAGATAAGCAGATAGACACGCTACCGACTGAGCTAAGGTGTCAGATAGTCAAAATAGTTTTCTATTAGCTTAATCTATTATCAGATAGAATTTTAAATTCATCCCGATTATATTGCCTGAAGTAGGATTTTTTTAAATAGTCTATAGCTATAGACAAAAAATCAAGCAACAAGAGAAAGGGGTGTGCAATTTTGGTTTTGCGCTAATTGAGTTAATTGCCGTTTTTGTGTCACGATTTTTTTTTCCATAATGCAGATCGAGGTTACAGCTTTTTTTTTCTATTACTTATTTAAAAACTGTTGAGGTTGGTGGCCCAGAAAAAATAAGGTCGCGGTCCGTGGGTCGGTACACATTGACTCAGAATATCACCGCTACACAGCACCAGCGTTGGTGTAGGCCATTTTACTCGTAAATAGCGACGCGAGGGCAATTTGTTTGAATCGGAGAGGGTATTGGCAACCCTGCCTTAGACTTTGAAAGCAACATGATAAATCCATTTTAAATTTATTGCTGAGAAAAACCAAGCATATCAGAAGATTTCCCAGAGGTCTGCAATGATTTCGTTATTGATTTCAACTACCCCAAGTGTTGACCACAATAATAAATACATTATGTATTTTTTTAAATTCAATGTTTAGCCTCATTCTAACCTGGATCCTGCATCAAATTTTAATATACATTGATCGATTACTGGGATACATTTTTTTTTTAAGTTTAAGTTACTAAATCATTACATTTACAGATGTTAAAAAATAAAAATCCACTTACTATTAAATTGAAACGTTATTTTACCAACTAAACAATAGTGAAAAATTCACCCACATCATCCAATCTGGCTTGCCTGTAATGAGGTCAGGGTTCGAATCTAATCTGTGCATAAAGAGGGTGATTTTTTCATTTTTACCTCTCTCCCCGCATGCCTACTTACAGATGTGGGTTACGTTTCATAAAAATTCTACTTTTCGAATTCTTACTTTATCAGTGTTATTAAATGCATATAGCCTTGACGGGTGCAACAAAATGAATGTTACGATACAATCGTCTTTCACATTTAATCTCTCATAGTTAGGAACAACTTTTTAAAAATGTGTTAGTAACTTTCAGTTCAAATATTTATTTTGAACAACATCACTTAAGATATTAGTTAATAATTTTGAATTTTCATAAGCCAGACATCAGTAGTTTATACATGCTTAATTTTTTGGCTATGATTAAAATGTATATTTCTTCTCGAGGAAATAAAATAAAACATCTAACTATTAAGGCAGCCGCCTCGGTCAGCGAGAAAATGTCAATCTTTGTCAGGCCACACGGCTTAAGATACAATGGTTGTGTCGTTTTCTTGAATTAGGGGAATACTTCTATATTCTGTATAAGATTATACCCCTTTCATCCTTCACCTACAACCACCCTTAGTTATGCCAATAATAAAGAAGTGAAAGAAAACTACTAAACTTCTTATCTTAAGGCAAAGAGGAAAGTTCTCTGCTAGTTCTCAAATATACTAAAATTTTCCGTTGTGAGCCCATCAAAAGATATTGTATTGGTTAGAGGAAAGCTAAATCTAGAGTCCTTTTTAATCATGTCTAGTTTCATAGCTTCGCAAATATGCTTAAAAAGTGCTGAAAATTAGTTAATGCTAAAGTTTCATATATTTTTTCTATTATTAAGTTTCAAAATATAGAGTTAAGGTAAAAGAGCTCTGTTGGAAATTAGAAACTTCTGATTTTATCTTGGAGTGAACCATATTTTGAAATAACGCGTAGCAGAATTAAATATAACGTTAGAGCTTTTTTATTATTACTATTTAGCGCCGCGTCTTACTACTTGTTTGGGTTATACGCTTAAGTACTAATTACGTTAATGGATTAGGAATTGGAAAGGTTCAATTTAGAGGAGGTGAACCCGCATTTGCGTGGAGGGAGAGTGGAGACCATTTAGGAACATCCACCCCCAATTCACCCCACAGATATTCGAAGCTCGATCTCCCCGTCCTTGGCAGTCTAGCTCAACACGAGTGGAGCGTTAGCTAACTACACCACCGAGGCGGGCTACGAAAAGCTTAGTACACACTTGGAAACATTGTTGGCCCAACCATTGGCCAACATTAAAGAAACATGTTTCGCGTCCAGACTACAATGATGAAACATTTGTTTCCCATCCTGAGTTCAGTTGAGGGAAAGATGTCTGCCAAGGAGGATGCTGCTATGGCTTGTGCTTTGTATGTAGTTATGAGCTGAATAAGAATAAAACGGCGGTGGGTCTGTAAAGTGCTTCAAAATGGTTCGTACTATGCAAATAAGCTTCTGACAGAACTGAAGCTCGAATATAGCAGTGGTTTTAGGAACTTCACTCTAGGGATGGACATCGAAAGAACAACCTCGATGTTCAACATCAAAATTATCTTCGATTCTTTAACATCGATGGGGTAAAACATCGTCTTCGTAACATCGATGTTTTTTTAACAAATAAACATCGATGTTTTTAAAAATATGAATAGTTTTTAAAATCACTTTTTTTATCAATAAAACAGGTGTTTTTAATTATTCTTTTTCAAATAAATTAAGTAATTGTATCTGAAGTACATTTATATGCAAAAAAAATCAAAAACATTAATTAAAACAAATTATGTTCATAAAATAATGCATACATATAAAAATTAAAAAAAACTATTTAGAAAATAGCCAGTGCCTACTTGCTACGGTCTGTTAAACAATATTATTATAACCACAATATCCGTCGTCCACTGTTTGCAAAAACACTCATTTTGAAACCACCTTTCTTTCTAAACGGTGGTGAAATGGCTGTCTAGGGTTAAGGTATCAGACTTCTTTGCTGAGGGTCCGGGGTTCAATCCTCAGTCCCGGCAAAGATTTATCTGATTGCCAAACCCTTCCTTCACCTCTGAGAAGACGTGTATTAATCACAACTTGTGAATGTGTGGAATGCCAGGCCTCCACCATGGTTCGGATCCCACGTTAAACTGTAGGTCCTCATAAACTGTAGGTCCTCCATTTCATCTCACAATCACCCTACCATTATACATTAGCGTAAGTGCGTATAACCCGAACAGGTAGTAAGATGCAGTGCTAATAGTAATTCTAAACTTTTTCTAGTCTTTGTCAAAGTTTGTCCTACTTCACCCACCAGCAGATACGGGTAAGAATGAACATCGGACATCCGATGTTTTCAAAACAATATTTAAAGTTCGATGCTCACGCCATCGATTTTTATAGGTTGATAATTTTTAGCCGTCGATATTTTGTACCGATATCTAAGGTGTGGTCAACAGTTGAGGAACAGTTATCTAACTGTTTCTAAAACAAGGGCAACATGTTGGCAAACAATGTTTCCGGGGAAATGTTTCCTAGTGCGTAATAGGCTGAGCTGAACGTCTAAGCGGCAATTACTCTCTTACCGAGATGAAATCCACCCAACAGAGGTAAAGACAAAATAATAAAACACACTTTACAATACTTTGTCTGTGAAACTAAAAACTGTTTCGCTCATCTTTAGGTCATTGCTGTTTATTGGAAAATGAATGACTGCCAGGCGAGTTCTGTATAAATTATTTAATATCTCTATTAGCCCGCCGTGAGATGACCCGTTCTCTATCTCACATCTCCACGAGACTTGACACAAACACACATCCTCCAATGTGACTGTTCATAGAAACAACGAGTGTTTTATTTTAAACAATGACTGCAACCCAGAACGTGACGCTATTCTTTTGATGGCGGCTGCAGTTCTAAAAGTATGCCTTATTCTATAAACTACATTCACGACAAGTTTAACTCTTATTTTACGAACCCTAAATATTAATATCAGCTAGTGCAGGATTACCCATCAGTTACACTTGTCTAGGTTGAATGTTACTTAGCTTTGGGACCTAAATGGTCCTTTAAGGTTTTAATCCATCATTGGCTCTCATAATCCATCCTACTCCCTGCTCTGTGTCTTACTACCCATCCGGGTTATTTAATACTTACATTAATGGTGTAGGGATGAGAACCAAGGTCGCATTAGGGGTGTGCAAATGATGAGGCCACACAGGGCCCCACGATTGGGGGGGAGGGGGGCATGTTTGTTTAGGAAGTAAAAACCAAGTTGGAGTGGAAAATTGTTGCATGCGTGCTCGTATAAGTAGGCTCCCTGTATAGCCGATCTATGAAATAATGTCAGATTGTAAAAACAAATATAAACATTTGTGGTTTAATTTATTTTATGAGTGAGGCGAGTTCTCCGTTTTAATCATACCAATTTGTAGTTGTCTGTCTGTTCGTGGTGAATATGTCACATAGTAAATTTTGAACACATTAACCGATTTAATTTAAATTTAGTGCAGAATTTCTTTGTAGCTTTATACATATCAAAATCGTTGGGGAAGAAAATTGAACGATGTGTTGGTAAGAACACGGCTTCTAGCATTAATAATTGCATGTAGTTTTCTATATGGGTATTTGCTGATACCTTATAATAAGGGTAAAAATGGGTATATAGGTGCAAACTACCGTAATGACGTTAAATAACTAAGTTATTAATTTTTTGTAAGTGGGGGGGGGGGGNAGGGGGGAAGTAGATAACTGACGTCGGCTAACGCCGGTCCTGACTGAGAAAGTTTGTGTTTTCTTGAAAGTTAACCCAAATTAGTGTGGAGGGAGAGTGTAAAACCATTAATTAAACGTGGCCTCAGTAAACAGGACTTTTCAAAGTTCCCAAAGCACAGACATAAAGAGCTTAAATCTTTCGGTGTACCATTGTTGAAAAATGTACTGATACAATTTGCTAGTAACGAAATTGAACGTTAAATAACAAACGTAGGAATAAATATTTTCTTAAATGGTCATACTCGTAGTTTCTACTCACTATGAACATACAGTAGCCCCATGGCTTCTTTGGTGCTGACTGACAGCTCACAGCTGACTTCTGACCGTCAACATTTAGGTATATAACTAAATGTTGACTGTCAGAAGTGACAGCTGCTAAACACATGTTTTTGCAGATCATATGGTTTGGCGTAGGGATACATAATTTGGTCTGGTAACTTTTTAAATCTGTCAGTTGTCAGGCGTGAGCTGTCAGTCAGCACCAAATAAGCCATGGGGCTACTGTACAATATAATTAAGAACCAGTATGTAGAAACAATCTTCTACCGCAAGTATGTCGCCAGCCTGATGGCTGTGCGGTGGTGACATCACTATACAGTGAATTCATCTAGTCAGCAAACTAGTTTATAAACAACTAGGTTAAAGTTTTACATAGTTTCTTTCTTACCATGTCTTACTACCGATTCAGGTTATTCATACACCGGGTATTCATTTGAAAAATTTCCACCTAAATATCTCGAAAACAACGCTTTGTGGAAATAAAAATGAAAAATTGAAGCAAAAGTAGTTTGGTTTTGAGAGGGAAGTGAGTTGGTGATGTTAGTATAACTTTGTATGACATTGTTAAGGTCACGTTAAGGTCACTTTAATTTTTTAAATGGGACACACTATTTTTTATTGTATGATCTTGTAGCTCTAGTCGTACCATCTTCAAAATGGTGGCGGCATGCTTTTTAAAGTACATTTATAAAGGGATAAAAGCTTCACAAGTTTCAGCATCACCAGCGCTGGTGCGGCATTAGAATGGTTCATACGTAACGCGGTAAGGTAGAAGTGTTTGTATGAGTGCACGTGATAATTTACACACGCGTCTGTGTATGTGTGTGCGCGCGCACTAATTTATTTATATTTGTAAAAGAGTAAACAAAATAATTATTGACAAAACCTCTGTTTTTCATATTAATTTTAAAGTAGGTTTTCAAAATGCTCCCCATTTTGAGCTAAACGTTGATATAGTCTGTTTTCGAATTTATTTCTGACTTTTCGTAATGTTGCTTTCGTAATACTTCTACATGCCCTTGTTATTATATATTTTAACTCTTCAATACTTGCTGGTTTAGTCCCATAGATTTGAGACTTTAAATATCACCATAAATAAAAATCTAGTGGTGCTAAGTCAGGCGACCTTGGTGACCACTCTATTGGTCCTCTTCTGCCAATCCATAGTCAACGAAATCGGTTGTCTAGCCACTGGCGAACGAGTGGTGTATGGTGAGGGAGGCTCCATTTTGCTGAAAATTTAGAAGATCTTCATCAAGCTCCATGTTTTCTTGTTCGTCTAGTTGTGTATTATTAGATGATGAATAGATTCTTCGAGTATTTCCAAGTATTTTTCATCTGTCAAATTTCCGTCAATAAATATCGGATCGATAATCGTATCACCTAATATATCTGCCCAAACATTTTTTCTGGCCATTGAGTATGTCCGTCAGTATAAATACGCGGATTTTGATCACTCCAATAACGACAGTTGTGCTTATTTACAAACCCATATAAGAAAAAGGTGCACTCGTCAGAAAAGCAAATACATTCTAGTAACAATGGATTTACATTCAATCATTTTTTTGCAAAACTGTACTCGCCTATCAAGATCATCTTTACCTAATGTTTTGTGTACTTTCATTTTGTACGGATGAGATCTATTCAATTTTAACATCTTATGAACCGAACCAATTGATACACCAGTAGCACTAAACACTTCACGCACTGAGGTCTTTGAATTTGCCACATAATGACCCAAAATTTCCACTTGAGCTATTTAATTCAATACTGCACGACTTGCCCGCGTTTTTTGTTTGAGACAGATCCAGTTTCTTTAAATTTTGAAACAAGATCCAAAACATAACTATGCTCTACGTTTTTATCTTGATGTCTTTGGTTGAAAAATGTAGCCCTTCTTCAAGCACATTGATTCTCACTTCAATACAGAAAAATTAATTCCGTTCTCTCTTCCAGGCTATAAACCATTTAAAAAATCAATAGAGCCTGCTTCAGATGTTCACAATAGAAAGTAAACGAGACAACTACGGTACTCTATTTGTAACTGGCATCGCTATTGAATACAATGCTTTGTTTGGTTTCTGAGCAACCAATGTCCTCTGTGAATACAGCTAAATATACACACACAGTTCTACCTTCCTGCGGTACTCATGAACCATTCTTGTGAGGCTCGTATCCCTTTAATAATTTACTTTAAAAAGCTTGACACCACCATTTTGAAAATGTTACGACTAGAGCTACGAGAATATACAATAAAATATAGTGTGTCCCATTAAAATAATTAAAGTGACAACGTGACCTTAGCGACCTCACACAAGGTCATACTAACATCACCAACTTACTTCCCCCTCAAAACCAGACAACTTTTGTTTCAAACACTTTTTTCCACAAAGCGTTTCTTTCGAGATATTTAGGTGGAAAGTTTTCAAATGAACACCCTATATATATTAATTACTCTAATGGGGTAGGGATGAGGAAGAAAGCATTTTAAAGGTAATCTACCCGCATTTGCATGAAAGGAGAGTGGGAAACCATTTAGGGGAAAACCACCTTTAGTCGATTCAAACCCGATTTCCCCATCAGAAGCAAATCAGTGTGACTAAGATGTCTAAAAATAATCAAAGAGCCCAGTGGGTGTTTTGGAAGTTATGCTAGCAGCACCACTCACCTAAACACGAGAGACTGCTACAGCAAATTAATTACTTAACACCCGCTTCTGTGGCCGCATGGTCTAACTCGCTACTCTAAACAAAAGACTAGACTGATGATGACAGGAAGATCGTGGTTCGATCCCGGTCAGCTGTACTGAGATTTTTAACATAAATAGTTTCCCTACTTTCTCTCCACGCAAATGCGGGTACACTTCCTTTAAATTAAATATTCCTCATCCCTAACCAACAAGCGTAATTAGTACATAAGCGTATAGGACGAATGGGTTTTAAGCATGGGGTGCTAAGAAAAAACACATTACTTAACAGTTTTATAATTTTAACCACGTTCATTATGTTCTACTTGAATTTTTAATACCAGCGTCCTTTTTATTATTATTCTTCTTCTAAATGAATATACAGATGACTTAAAAACTAACTTAATTCAGGACAGGGCATATTTCAAAAGGCTTATTGCCTTTAAAGGTTATCTAAAACCCATGTTAATTTAAAGACAGGATTAAAAAGTAGAATATTTAACCAAAGACACCACCATTTGCTTGAAGGGTTGCTCATATATATATATATATATATA
>CABFVX010000545.1:96497-116101 GCA_902151425.1 Timema shepardi
TATTGAAGGGGGGGGGGGGGAAGAATTATTGACCGAAACTCCTCTTAAATCTGACAAGCAATTTTGAGAGAGTATACTCATATTAATAATTTCTAGCTCACTTACAAATTTGAACATATATAATATGTTTTGACATACCCGAATTATCCCAAATAACGCACATATTCGCGCTATAAATAAAATTTATCATCAAAAATTATGCCTATATCAAGAAGGTGGAAAAAGCAATATTTTTGTAGAGCTGGCAGAACACAAATTTGAGCACCGCGGTGGCTGAATTATATACTAATAAATTTAAAAAGCTTATTGAAAAGCAATAACAACTAATATTATGCAAAAATGTCCTCAGTACATAAAAAAATATTGTTCCAACAATGATAATACATACTTCTCTCTCGCTTTGACTTTTAAGATACTTAGACACATGTTGTTGGTTTAAATGTTCTTGGCTATAGATCCAGAGGTCCCGGGACCGATCCCCAGTGTTTCCAGATTTTACTGTGAAGCATTGGGTCCGGAAAGGGGACAAACTCAGCTTGGTGAGAACAAATTAGGAGCTATTTGAACAAAGAAGTAGTGGCTCTGGTCTATAAAAGTGAGATTAACGGCCGTAGGGGTCTTTGTGCTGACCATATGGCACCCTTTATCCGCAAACATGCGGCGGCCGCTCGATAGGAATAGCTCGATTTCGGGATGACGCCATAGTGTTGTTTTTTTAGTAATATATGCATGTAGTAAGTTGGAATGAATCCTTTAAATCCAGGATTTTCAATGTATAGACTAATCGAACATCTAGATAAAAGAACGTAAACTATTGCACGTGCGTTTTAGTGGCTAAAACTCAAGTTAAAATGGCATTAACATATTACAAAAAGCGTCCCTAATCCGATTAACATTGCATTGACCCACGTTTGTTCACTGTTCCAGTCTGCTAGAAGCGGACCTTTAATGTTCCAGTCCGTATTCTTATATAATAATAATAATAATAATAATAATAATAATAATAATAATAATAATAATAATAATTATTATTATAATGACAATAATAGTAATAATAAGTTGTTTTTTTGCCAAGGTGCCGTAGCTATATTTTTATCAATCATATATTGGCTGAATGAGACGTGATGCATGACGACTGTTAGTACCTAGAAATGCAAGATGCAAAAATTCCGTTTTAGAAAAATGTCTTGTAATTATATCTGAAAAATATTTCCAACCATAATAATTTTAAAGTTTAGACATCAGTTTGATTTATTCTAAGGACGCTAACCCCAGAAAAAGAAAAGTTAAAACAAAGCAATAGAGACAATTTTAGTTCAGTATATTATCTGATACTCGTGCATCGATTAAACTTGTATGTCACGAATCATACCGTGCGGAATTTCTCATTTAATAAATACAAAGAAACTTAATTAAACAATATGATGAAAGGTATGACGTGAGTGCCTCGTCCTTAACGTTCCCAGTTCCCCATTTCCAATAGTGAAGTCTATCAACATTTATAATGGGGCAGGGATGAATATAATTGAGACGAAACGCACCCGCATTTAAGTGTAAAGAGATTGGGAAACAATTTAGTAAAAATAATTATTCAGAATTCGATCCCGGACCTCCCCATTCCCAGCAAACCCGACTAGATAAGAGTGATATTTTAATACTAATTGGGTTATGGATGAGGATGGTAGAATTATGAGAAAATTATCCCGCATTTGAGTGTAGAGAGAGAGAGAGAGAGAGAATCTTTTAGGGAAAAATATCTTCAGTGTTCTCGATTAGTATTCAAACATAGATTTCCCCATCATTGGAGTTCACTCTAATGAGAGCGTTTGATCATGTGACCACCGATGTGGGTAAATAATGGGTAGTGGTTAGCATTTTTTTTATGTGATCAACATTGATAAAGTTTCCTTTTTACTAATATAATATTAGTGTAATTAGGTGGACTGGATAGAACTAGCTTAAGATGGGAAAAGGTGGCGTACTTTTGTAAGTCCGGCAATGAAGTTTCGAGCTCCTAACGCCATAGAGTAATTAAGTATAATTTTATAGCTATTTATAATAATATCTATCATAAGTGACAGCTGCATATCACATGACCTGACGTACGAATATGTGTAATCTAGTAACTTTTGTAACTGTCGGACAATTGCCTTCCTGCATTGTTCTAACTGTTTAGATAGGGTGTGTGTGTGCTACTTTATAAATGTCAATCAATCCTCCCTATTGGAAACTAATCCACTTCCCTGAATAAAACACTGCCATTGGTGGGGAATGCATCATCATATTAATTACCACCGGAATAGCTCACGACAGATGGGGCATAATTGGCTCTAACACTTTCCTTGGAGGATATAATCGAGGAGAGGAACATGGAGGGAAATACAATCGTGCCCTGCACTGACAGGGCCACCAGGTGCTCAAACCAGGCCCAGTACCAGGAGGAAAGTGCGAGGCCCCCTTTTCGAGTTCAGTTGCGGCGGAACCTTATTTGTCTAAGGGGGGTAGTTAGTAGATAAAATGATTTTTAAAGGGCTTTGACCCCGCAGCCAAATGAGGCTCGGTGACACCACCTCAGAAAATGTTTGAAAAGTTCACACCTTTAATAGATATTTGGAGAGGCCCTCATCTGATTTAAAAAAAATAGATTTCACTTTTAATTATTATTATTTTAGAATGTTTTTTTTAAAATGAGAAACATAAGAATTTAATTGTCTTGGCATGATGATCACAACAATTCTTAAATATCTGCCATGATCATTGTGGCATTAAATTACAAGCTTTTTAAATTAAGAAAAAACGTTGTCATTAAATTCCAGGACACCCTTGGGAGATATTCAAGAACTGTTGATATCATCATGTGAAGAAAATTAAACGCTTTGTTTGTAATGAAGCAGTATTGGATTTATTTTGACCAAGAAAAGTTTTTAAATAAAAACCTTCCTTATTTCGCTTCCCCTCCCCTCACACTCGCACCTTAACACGTCCGTCAAAAACCAACACTGTACACGATAAAAAAAAAGAGGACTGTTGACCCATAATGCTTTGTAATACAAACTTAAAACAATCGGTTAGCCATATTTTTTAATTTTCTACTGGATAAACAAATCTTTTAGTTTGTCACAACGGATGTTTTATTTATTATTGTGTTGTGTCGTGTCGTGAAACAATAACTAGACACGGTGCTAGAACGACATACATGATTTTAAATTCTACGAGATATTTTAAACCATTTCTCAAAAATAGATTGAGCTGTTTGCTTTTATATCGCTTTGAAGACGCATGCGGCACTGATTGAGTCTGTTGGTTTTGAAATTTAATTGGTCTTTACACACATATTTTATCAAATAGTGCGGGCATAGCTGCGATTTTCTCTACTAATATAAAGTGACCAACGCAGTTGGCGTTGGTTTCTTGTGATTGGCTTAGAGCTCGTCACGTGCCCAACTTTCAGTTCTGTTTTCGGCGAACGTGTGAATTCACAGTAAGACTCCTAATTATCTTAGCAGTAGTGAGAGACATCAAGGACGCGGCAGTTGGTCTAAAGTCATTTGGCCTAAAGTCATTTGGCAAGTCATTTGGCCTAAAGTCGTTTGGCCTAAAGTCATTCGGCCTACACTTTAGGTTAAATGACGGGTACCCGAGACATCTTTAATTACTACACTAAACCATACGTGGTAGGGTGTGTATGTTTGTGTAGTACACCCAATATCATTGCTTAGGGAAATGCAGGTCTTATGAAGAAGAAGCTTTATCTTCACACTCTCTTTCAGTTAACTGTTGCCAAATCTCTTCGCTCTCAGTTATGTTGGAAAGTGGTGTGCTGGGTAAGGAGGAGCTACTGGCAACCTCGACTATCCAGTGTTGCGAAACTGGGCTTATATTTGAGTCGAGATTGATCACACAAAAACGAGAGAATGACGATTCGGTTTCCCACTAATAAACATGCGGTTCTCTCTGAGATGATATCCAGTGTAGTGTCATCTAGTGACAAGATCTTAAGCTTATAACTACCGTTCTGGTGTGAGTACTACTTTGCAGGTATGTATATATTTGTACTTGGCTATAAGTATGTCTATTATAAGCTGGTTATAACAATACTACCAAATCTAACAAGACCTAACTTTCATTGGTTGACGTAAGAAGGCTAGCATATGTTAAGTTGGAATAGCATGTAATTAATAACATACATAATAATCATAACGGTTGACTCAACAAGGACCCACCCCGGTGGCGTAGTTATCTAACGCGCTATTCTTGCAGTAGACTAAACTGCCGAGGACGGGGAGATCGAGGCTCGAATCTCTGTCAGGTAAATTGGGGGTGGTTTTCCTAAATGGTTTTCCACTCTTCCTCCACACACATGTGGGTTCACCACCTCTAAATTCAACCTTCCCCATTCCCAACTCACTAGAGTAATTAGTACTTAAGTGTATAACCTTAATGGATAGTAAGACGCGGTGCTATAATTTAAAAAAACTTAACAAGTGTTTTATTATGTATTATGTTTATATATTTTTTAAGCTTAGGTCAGAGGTCTTAAGCTTATACTTTTGTAAAGTTAGTGAATAATTTTACCAAACAAAGTGAGAAAATTTGTTTGTAGCTCGTAAGATTTTTTAAACATTAAAGGTTATCTGAAATAGTTACTTTGTGCAAACAAGTACCTAGCCAAAAGGTTTAGAGTAGTTCCTGGGGATATGAGGAACCCTATCCCATAAATAAAAACACTAATACTACATCTATTTTAAATTAAAATGTATCCTCTCAAGATATTAAATAAAGAAGAAAGATTCTTGAGTCGTAAATTATTTTAATCTATGCTACATGTAAAGCAAGTGATAATTTGATCCATACATCCATTAGTGGGTTGTAGCCGGCTATTTTCATGGCTTGTGATGTCACGAATCATACCGTGTGGAATTGCTCATTTAATAAATACAAAGAAACTTAATTAAACAATTTGATGAAAGGTATGACGTGAGTTCCTTGTCCTTAACGTTCCCAGTTCCCCATTTCCAATAGTGAAGTCTATCCACATATATAATGGGACAGGGATGAATAGAGTTTAGACGAAACGCACCCGCATTTAAGTGTAAAGAGATTGGGAAACAATTTGGTAAAAAGAATTATTCAGAATTCGATCCCGGACCTCCCCATTCCCAGCAAACCCGACTAGATAAGCGTGATATTTTAATACTAATTGGGTTATGGATGAGGAAGGTAGAGTTATGAGAGCGCGGGGTGAGCGAAGTCTACTTTTTCAATTCAAAGCGAACTCTAATCGAATACATGAACTATTCTCGAAGCCGAATCTAAGTTCTAATATTTTATTTTAGTTGTTTTATGCTTGAAAAAAAATATTAAATTGCGGTTATTTAAAATTAATTGGGAAATGTTTTATTGTACAAATGTTTGAAATATTTCGTGCTAACATTCAATTCAATTGCTTCAGATTTATTTCCATATTAATATTAATTTGTAATGTACAAAGCAGCTCAGAATGGCTAAATGTGAACATAAAATAATGGCGTATTCTATCTGTCAATATTTTTACTGACGAAGCTTCGAAGCCGGAATTGGTTCCGAAGCCAAATCGAAATTTCGAAGCTTCTCACACCCCTAGTATACACTATACGTATATATATATACTATACCATTAGATTTGTATTAATATTTTTTCAAATCAAGTTTTAATGCAAGTTGTTTGTATACATAGTCAAAATTTGGATGAAACCGTGCACTGTTTGGAGACATGGAGCAGGATATGAATGTATCCATACTTTTTTTTTAATGTTTTTCTAAATGTATCCGTAAATCCAGTAGCGCACCCATAAGTTTTCTTTAGGGGTGGGCTAAACAATAAAGGCTGTGTCCAGAATTAAGTTTTGGTGGAGAGTGAGGGGATTACGAGGCACAGCTTCATAACCACTGTATGCGAAAACAAAAATTAATAGCTAGAGATTGCCTCTAGACGCTATTTAAATTATTTTTTGACGTGAATGCGTCTTTAAATTTGCTACCATACGAGGGCAATCCAAAAAACCT
Source organism: Timema shepardi (assembly GCA_902151425.1). Lineage (NCBI taxonomy): Eukaryota > Metazoa > Arthropoda > Insecta > Phasmatodea > Timematidae > Timema > Timema shepardi. The sequence goes on from CABFVX010000545.1 coordinate 102,543, forward strand.
AATAACAAATTAGGGGGATACAGTTTGGCATTGTAGTTTCGAATCTATCCTCTACATCCAACATTAAATTATACCACTGGATAGCTAAAGGATCAAAGAATGCATTACGATACGCGAGAACAGTGACGCATCGCGCGCGGTGGAGGGGGAAGCAACGCCATTTTGAGGTTATTTTGCTGCGTATCGAATTTCAATTAGTATAATATTTGACTCGGAGAAGCTACGATGTTCGTTTAGGTTTTAATCGTCAGCTGTCGTCAAAATCTATCGATTGTATATCAAACATTAGTTTAAAGTAGTGACAGTGAATATAATAGGGTGTTAGAATAAAAATATATTACCAAAAATTTATCGATTGTATATAAAACATAAGACTAGTTTAAAGTAGTGACAGTGAATATAATGTGTTAGAATACCAGATATCTCGATGTATCTTGTATGCCATTTGTGTCGTACTTTTCGTATCACAGACCTATAATTAATAAAGTTATATTGTAACACAATAATTATTTGTTTCCTTGCTTTTATCCTAAATACATAAATAAAAATATTTTATTTAAAAAAATATATTACCCGTTACATAAACGTATTCACGTACAACACACGGCCGTGTCCATGACACAGCCACACCCCATTTTTTTGGTAGCTAAGGGCAGCGATTTTAATAATGTAAGTGACCTTAGCTTAGATACAATGTAGCAAAACTATTTTTTCCAGTACTTTTTTCAATTTGTGGCTTTTGGGGCACTTTTAACGTGTGTAATGGTAGGTTAAGCATAATATTTTCCCCACAAATCGGGAGACACTTAGTGTTTAAACCGAATAGAGAAACTAGTGCTGGAGGAACCATATTTGTGTAGGGGGTGAGGGTAGTTAGAAAAATAACCCAAAGAGAAATACAAGAAGACTTTCCAGGAAAATGTGTTACAAGAAAAATTGATCCACCTTGAAACTATTAGCCGGCCTTTGCTTTGAAAATTTTAAAAATTTAGATGATTCTAGAAGGTTTTCGGAATATTCTTTGTCCGGAAATTTGTTTAAACTTTTCTTCTTGATGCTATTTAAAGTAGTCTTTCCCAGGAAATATATCTTTTAGAAGGAGCTTTACAATTGAAAGGGCAACCCGCAAACCACATTTCACCCATTTACCCAAAAGTTATTCTTATTCTGGTAATATATCAACTATCATGAATGATAGTAAAATATTTATTGTGTCAAATTTAAGGTATTAATATGCCAAACGATTATGCCAGACCCAAAATTTAATAAAACCATGACATAATTAGTAAAAAATTAGATAGAAATTAATACATGTGTTTGAGCTTCAAACTATTAATTGAGAAAGAAATTTAATTTTTTAACTTGGCAATAACAATCGCAAATAGCTTTCACTTACAAAGTATGATTATAATTGGGTGTTTACATACGAAAAAACTGAATAAACAAAAAACAAAAATTCCATGCATTTTCTATTTAATATTCTACTGGAGATGGGTCAATTTACCTCCATTCTATTCTTGTCAAATCCCCATTAAGTTATTTTAAAAGTTGTGTACTCTGTATATTAAAATATAACCGTTAGATTTTATGGACATTTTGAGTTCAAAAAAGGTTAAAATCATGAGTACACATTTGAAAGAAAAAACAATAATACGGTTGTTCATTCAATTTGAGCGATAAATTACTTTTGGTTGAGTATCAAACCGGACAGTAGACATGTCAAAGTGAACCTGTAATCACTTGAAATATCAAACAACATAAAAAAGCAATATTTATAATTAATCATAAATAATAAGCTAAGTTAATAGGGTGTTTATAATTACTTGTACTTTCTAAACAAACATGTGTGTTTGTGGTTAGTTATGGCTAAGCAATTTAAATGTATAGCAAAATTTATAAAATAAAAATGTGTTATTCATGTTTGTTACATTAAATTTAATACTTTAATGGATAATGCTTTACTAGTTCCGTAACCACACCAAAATTATTAATTTTTTTATACATACCTATTGTCATTAGTCATATTATTTTCAATATGGATTACATTTGGAGAAATTGATACGAATGAATATCAAAATTAAATATCACGCATTTCTTTTACGGGAAGTTAACAAGTAGGTAGAATTACAATACCCAAGAAAAAAAGAAAGATATTTCAGGTATTTCTGAGAAACTAATTAGCTGTAGCTCATTTCCAAAGTTGCACATTCCCACCTGACTCATTCTCTCTCTTCTCAGTTGTCCACAACCTTGGGGGGGCTGAGATATTTCAAGGCAGAAACTACCTAACCAGCATTTACAAGTTGCTTTTAAAATTGAAGGTCATTTCAAAGTTATTTGCAAGTGAACCTCATTCTTAATGGATGCTCTAGAAGCTATTTGGAATGGTCTTTGCCTGAAGTTACTTTGAAAATTACACACCCCTAGAAGCCATTTGGTATGGTCTTAATCTGGCAAATTTTTGAAAGTTTGATGTTTCTAGAAGCTATTTGGAGTGATCCTTTGCTGGCAAATTTTTGAAAATTAATTAGAATGTTTGGGAGAGGGGACGCAATTGCCCTATTTGCCCCCCAACCCGCCTGCATCACTATGTAAATCACTCAGAAACATGTGCTCTGTGGATATAATCGCAATCCTCCTATGAAGAAAAACTTTAATTCTGATGTCGACACCATCTCCTAAATATCATCTAGCAGACGCAGACTGAAAGTGACCTTGACGTACCAAGCCGGAGGAGAGTGATTTATTCATGAAAAAAAAAGCTTTCTTACGACGTGTCATCAATATTTATTAAGAAAACGTCTCCGAGTGCTTACCTTGGGATAGTATGCGCAAAAATTTGAGAGCAACAAGCATATTTCCTGTCAATCCAAAATTTTTTTAAGGGTGCGACGTTTCAACATATGTGCTTCGATTGCGCATTTAATTTGATTACAAATTAATTTGAGGCAGATTTTAAAAACTGATGATACTTAGGGTGTCAGTATAATAATAGCTTTGAAATGTATCACGATAATCTTAAATTTAATAAAATATTTTCTAGTGAAACGAGATTCTAAATAATTTCTTTAAATGTAACTTTTGTTTACTTTTTATAGTATTTTACTTATATTATAGGTATACCTTGTTTGTACAAATGAACATTTGGACCCCCTTTTATAACATAAAAACTTTTTTTCGCTCAATGTTGATAACTTTTTTTTATCATAATGCTAGTATTGTTATTTTATAAGTGCTGATAAGATGTACCAATAGTGACGGTTGAAGATAGCATTGCTTGAAGTATGAATATATTAAAATGGTGTTTATATTTAACATTGAGGAGTCCTAATGTCTCAATGATTTTATAATCATGAAAATTGATAAAAAATAAAGAACAAAGGAAATATTAACTAATAGGTCCTTCTTTTGTCTTTTACAGTAGAAGTAGTCACACATTTAAACACAAATTGAGTATTATTTTGGGATTGTTGCCTTTATAAAACAAAAATTAAAAGGGGGAATATTTTAACACTTAACTACTTCATTTTGAATTAAAAAATAAATTGTAATATGAGTAAAAATGAAATTCCTACAACAGTTTACGGTGTTTCTAAGAGTTTAGTGTAGTAAAGTGTTGTAGGAAATTTACTACGGTGTTTATAACAGTTTAGTGTAATAGTAAATTTATTTTTACTCCCACGACAATTTACTACATACAGTGTTTTTAACCGTTTCTTTTTTAAATTCAAAATGGAGTAGCTTAGTGTTTGTGTATTCACTCTTCTCTTTTTGTTTGAGAAAGGCAACAATGTCGAAATATTACTACATTTGTGTTTAAATCTGTGCTTAAATGTCTGTGTGCGCATGTGTGTGACTATTTGTACTATAGAAGACAGAAGACAGAAGACAGAAAGATGTTACCACTGTGCATTGGGTTCCTCACAAATTTTCCCTTTTCCCTAGTTGGGATTTCTTCATTAAAATAGCACTTAATAGTTAATTTTTACGTTTTCTTTAGTTTTATAAATTTCCATTATTATAAAATTAAAATTGTTTTAGTAACTTTAATAACTTCAAGATACGGTTCTTTCTACCAAAATGAGGGTAGGCCCACAGTTCATTTTACTTCTTTTACTATAAATAACCACACATCCCAACAAACGAATATTTAAAATAGTACTTTGCAGCTGAAATTGTCCATCACCTCATCCAACCTAGTTGGGTGGGTAAATGGACAAAAGTGCCACACTCATTTTGTTTTCTGGATGAGGAGGTCCATATTACAATACTAACCGGTTCTCTAAGTTTTTTAAAACCATATAGAGAGAATATTTTAATTGTGAAAAACTTTTACCTAGAGATTATGATGGATTTTGACGTGCTATGTGCCATCGAACTAAAAAAAAGTTAGCTTTACAATTCTGCTTATTTGTACATGATGCTACATCCGAAACGTGTTTGATGGATCATTCCAACTTGATATTTGGATGTTATATGGTTATACCTCAAGGAGAAATCGTGATTATAGAAAGTGTAGCATTTTTTAAATTTTGAAATATAACTTTGTTTCTTGTAGCCGTTGATTGAAACTATATTATTATTTTTCCCTTGAATAACCTTGCATTGAAAGTAGTACATTAATTTTTCTCTTTGAGTTATTATAATGGTGGCTTTTAAAAAAACAATTGCCTCCTGTGAGGTTTGAACTCACGACCACTGGTTTACAAGACCAGTGCTCTGCCACTGAGCTAAAGAGGCCGATATACTTTACAACCTATTGTAGTAAAACACTTGTAGGCTATTGATTATATTATTGAGTTACCTGTGATGCCAGGTGAATATTATCTGAAGAGCAAACAATGGGTATGTACTTGTGTACATACTTAGATAGTGCATAAATTGCGTATGATGGCTTCAAGGACACGATAGCCCTAAAATTATGGGAAATTTACAGATTTTTGGACATTTTAAGTGTTTCGAAAATGGTTAAAAGAGTTTTCTTCAAATTGGATATCTGGAGAGTATTTTACATGATATATAAGATGATTCAAAAAATTAGGGAAGTCACGAAACCAATTTGTTTAAAATTTATTTCTGGAGAGATTATATGGTTGACTTTTTTTTTCTGGGTAAAAATGCTTTAAGGGTAATAATTTATAACAGATTTTTATAATTTTTGTCCTAAACTACAAATGACTGGACTAGATAGAACTAGTTAAAGATAGGGATATGAGGCGTACTTTTGTAAGTGCGGCAATGAACTTTCGAGTTCCTAATGCCATAGCGTGAGTAACTACAATATTATATCTGATAAAGTATGAACGATTGTGTTGGACAAATTATTCCTAGATGGTTTCCCAATTTCCCTCCACGAAAATGATGTTACAATTCCTTTAAGCAACCTTCCTCATTCATACTTTCTGCATAGTAAAACAATGAACAATAGAAAAACAAAAACTTAACTTCTAAAAATTTAGTAGGGTAGTGAATCGGTTGTCATGAAACTTTCAATGGATTTCAACATCGTGAAGTGAAATTCGCCGATATAAGATTTATTTACTTAGCACCGCGTCCTACTACCCGTTCGGGTTATACACTTAAGTACTAATTACGCTAATGGATTAGGAATTGGAAATTTGAATTTAGAGAAATTATCCCACATTTGCGTGGAGTGAGAGTGGAAAACCATCTAGGGAAAACCACCCTCAGTTTACCCAACCGAGATATGAATCTATATCTCCCCGTCTTCGGTAGTATAGCTCAACACGAAACCAGCGCGTTAGCCAACTACGCCACCGTGGTGGGTCGCTGCTAGAAGATATTTTGGTTTCGGTCCCCCTTTCCTCGCGGAGTAAAGGTCGAGTTGATTGACCTTAGACAAAATGAGCGAAGAAGAGACGAAGATGAAACGGCGCTCGCAATGAATTATTTAGATCAATTAGATCAAAGTAGTGATAGTAAATTTCTCGTGAAGAACTTTGTCTGCCTTTGTTTCGAAAATGAAAGTGGGTTTATTGATTACTTCAGATATTTTATTTGGGGATAAAATACGACTCTCATTATGTATGTCCAGAACTTGTTCAAGTTTAGCCCCCCGCTAAGCTTCTTACTATCCATTAAAGATATTCGCATACTTATTTTAATGGTGGAGGGATGAGAAACGTAAAGTTTTAGATAAAGTGTACATGCATTTGTGGGAAGGGAGAAGTGGAAACAATTCTGGGAAAAACACAAGTTAACCAAGTCGTGATTCGAGCCTCAACCTCACTATCAGAAACAAGGCAAGCTTTATTGAGGCTAACACCTTTGTTCGCGTGCCCACTGTTGCGGCTGTTGTAAATTTTATTTTATAGAAAGTGTAGCTTTTTTTAAAAATTTTGCAATACAACTTTGTTTCTTGTAGCCGTTGATTAAAACTATATTATTATTTTTCCCTTGAATAACCTTGCATTGAAAGTAGTACATTAATTTTTCTCTTTGAGTTATTATAATGGTGGCTTTTAAAAAAACAATTGCCTCCTGTGAGGTTTGAACTCACGACCCCTGGTTTACAAGACCAGTGCTCTGCCACTGAGCTAAAGAGGCCGATATACTTTACAACCTATTGTAGTAAAACACTTGTAGGCTATTGATTATATTATTGAGTTACCTGTGATGCCAGGTGAATATTATCTGAAGAGCAAACAATGGATATCTACTTGTGTACATACTTAGATAGTGCATAAACTGCGTATGATGGATTCAAGGACACGAGGGCTCTTTTACTGCCGGCGTTTATCAAATCATAGCCATTGCCACCGATACATTGCGCACGTCCCTTTTGATCCGTCTGTCTGTCTCATACGTGTGAATTTATTTACTTTCTCCATACATTAGAGTTTGAACACTTCCAAGTCAAATCAACAGAATTTAAAATATATCTATAAACTACTTCTATTTCTCTACTACAATATTCACCTCTGACAAGACATCTTGTGAATGTGGGGAATGCTAGGCCTCCACCGTGGTTCGGATTCCACGTTAAACTGTAGGTCCTCCATTTCATCTCACAATCACCATACCATTACTTATTAACGTAAGTGCGTACAACCCCGACGGGTAGTAAGACGCGGTGCTAATAATAATAATAATAATACTGCGTGATATGTTGTGATCTATCGAGAGTAGGGCTAAACTGTTGAGATGGTCTTGTACCTTCGTAGCTCAAACGTATTTTTTAACCATCGCAATCTTGCTGAATGCTCTCTCACCTTCAGCAACTGTTATTAGGAGGGTGCAAAAAAAAACTAAGTGCTATGCACACCTCCGAAAAAATACCTCCTAGTTACAGCTTATGTATTGCATCTACAAAAGAGGTCCCCAACCTTTTTGTACCTTAGAGCACATTCAAAACTAACGGTAGTGCGGCGGGCACCATCACTTTTTCAAGGTAAATTCATAGCCGAACATAATTCATAATATAAATAGCACACACAAAAATACAACTTATTAAAAAAAATTGTTAGTTTAAAATTTAACTGGGTGGACCCATGTCAAGATATTTATAAAGGAAATAGAAGTATTAGCATGGTATTAGTGAGTAGAATTATAGTTCCGAGTAATAAAGAACACTTTGTAAATCAGCAGGCAAAGAAAGAGGAATAATATGGAGGGATTGGAAAGAGGGGGGTGGGGGGACCTTTCAATCACCAACTTCTTGAGAACAGCATACCTGGAGATAATCACACACTTGATTTTTGTGGGAAAAGTGACAGATTAAAATTTTTAGTCAAGAAATTTCTAGCTGTGGTCAAAAGGTGGCGGGCATAGGGTTGTGGACCCATAATCTACAAAATCAAGGGGGACAGAGACAGAGCTTGCAAAGTTTAAAAAAAAATCCTTACCAAAATATTTATTAGTTTTTTTATTTAAGAATACTAGATTAAAAAATCCTTAAGGATGGCCAACGGAGCCCCCTTTAGTTCGGGGCCCAGTACAAGAGTCCCCCTAGCTACCCCTGTCACAGGCCCTGGCCTAGTATTTAAATAAAGGTTCGGAGTTACTGGTTTAAAAAGGCATCAGTCTTGCAATAGACTAGATTTTCGATCGCGGAAGAGATTAAGGTTCGATTCTTGACCTGGTGCCCTTGGGGGGTTATTTTATATAATGGTTTTCTCTCTGGTTTTTCCCACTCCTTTTAATAGGTGTGGGGATAAATTTCACCTCCTCATTAACTTAAAGTAGGTAACTAATTACCTTCGTTTTGAAACCTATTATTTAAAAAAATATAGTGGCTCATCTTGGAAAGGTAATTTATAAAGACACCTCCACTATTAACTTGTTTGAAACTTCTGAAATAAATTAAACTTAAATCTCTCAAGGAATAATGGTGAGTTGTTCAAGTCAAAAGAGAAGTGTTAAGTAAAAAATAGAGGGAATAATACAAGAGCTTAAAAAGTTCACAGATGTTAAGTTCCAAGGACTGCTTTGTTCTTTAATGTCTAAAGGTCAGTTATTTTAAATACTCAATAGAAGGCAGAATCTTTAAATGAAATAATCACTCTTAAAAGGATAGCTATCCGTCTTGTATTTTTTGTGAGTGTTCTGTATGGAGATTAAAATAAAATTCGGTAAATTTTCAACCAGAAAACTAGCCGATAAAAATTTCAGGTCATAGAATTTCAAAGGAAAGGAATGTATTCTATTGAGAGTGTGTGAGGTCCACTTTTTCAATTCGAAGGTCGAATCGAATAATATGAAATAGTCACAAAGCTGAATCGAAGTTTGAATATTAAAAAAAAAGTATAATTTTGGATAAAAAATACTATACTTTGCTGCAAAGCTATGTTAGGTATTAAATATACTTGGCAAAATGCTATATTGCAAAAATAATTAATATTGTTCGTCTTAAAATAATTAATTGAGTTTTTATCACCAAATTTAATTTGATTATTTTAGATTATTTTTACACTGACACTAATTTGTGATGGAAATGAGAGCGGACAATTTAAAAAAATAAGCATGTGTTTTAACTTTAAAAATTGTATTTGGCGAAGCTTCATAACTGTCAAATCCGGAATTTTACCCTCGAATTGAAGTCGAAGTGAACGAATATTCGAAACAGAGTTGAAGTTTTCGAAGCTTTGCACTCTCCTGGTCCACAGCTGACGGGGAAGCCAGACGTTAGTGACACATTCAACCACCAAGCGCTGTATTCGATACGCGATACGTGAGAAGAGAACTGGAATCATTATTTCTGTATGGAAGCCAGTGGCGGCTTGTGTATAGGCACTGCGGAACTGCTGCACCCCCTATTTCCACATGATATTATAAATAACATTTAATACAACGAGTCCTTTTTCTTTAATTCTTTATTTATTTTAGTAGTACAATATATATATATATATTCCTTAAGCTTAATGTCAGTACTTCAGTCGCCATCCCCCAGTTTATGAAAAGATATACAAAAATCTTTGTATGGAACTGTGCGCTTCACAGTGCCAGTGACGTGGTGTTTGACTGTTGTGCGCATGCGCACATAGTAGGGGGTGGAAAGGAAGGCGGTACTGCCAGGTGTAGAGAGAGCACTGTTGCTCTCGCAGTGCCCGCTCTGGCGTGATGGTGGAAGGAAGTGTTTTTTTTTAATTCAGAGTGTGTTGTGCTTAAAAACCGTGTACTATATTCTTGAATGTGATGAAGTGTAGAAGAGTGAAGAATTAGATTATTATTCTGCTTCCAGCTATTCTATTTGATTCATTTTTTTTCGGTTCTTTTATTTAACAGAAAGACTAAATGCGCTTGCAGTACTTTCAATGGAGAAAGATTTCCTCAATTGTCATCCAGAGATCAAGGAGAAACTTAATGAACTTTTGTTGCAAATTAAAACAAAAGAATGGATTTTATTTTTAAATTAATAGATCAAGTTTGAACTGTAACAATTTAAGTTAAAGTAAGTAAAAAAGTTTTTTTTTTGTTAAAATGTTATCAAGTTTCTGAATAAATTTTCTTTTTATACATGTTTTTTTCCTTTTACACCATTTTAAAACAAAGGCTAAAAATGTTCTGGAGCAGCACCCCCATTAATTTTACCTATGAGTCGCCACAGCCTTACACTTAAAATTAAACGTTAATTAGCCTTGTGTTAAACGCAATAAGTCAGTGGAAACCTTTTTTAAAAAAATTGCCGTATCTCACGTTCCCTTACTAGACACAAATAATATAAGCACGTGACTTATAAACTGATTCAACCTAATGCGATATATCTAAGGCGACACAATTAGATCTTGCGCCTGGATAATTACTAATTATTTATTTATTTTTAGCACCATGTCTTACTATCCGTTCGGGTTATACGCTTTAAGTACTAATTACGCTAATGGATTAGGAATTAGTAAGGTTGAATTAGAGGAAGTGAACCCGCATTTGCGTGGAGGGAGGGTGTAAAACCATTTAGGAACCCGAACCCCCCCCCCCCACCAGTTTACCCGACCGAGATTCGAACCTCGATCTCCCCGTCCTAAGCAGTCGAGCTCAACATGACTAGCGCGTTAGCCAATTACGCTACCGAAGCGGGTATTTACTAATTAGATAGCAAAAATATATATAGATAAAATATAAACATATAGAAATAGTAAAGATCTTCGTTAGCACCGCCAGAAATTGAGTCATGATGGGTTAGATTTACGGTAAATGACCCTGTCCGCTTAGCCACGGAAACGGTCAAATTTAAATCGTCGGTGCACGTCTAATTAAAGTGACTTTTCCTTAATTTTCAATTGTGGACTTAAAAGAGAGTACAAAAGAGGATAAAGTAAGTTAACACCTTACATATGAAATGCTCACGTAGAAACTTGAGTGAGTTAATAACATGATGTATGTCCAAACGTGTGTATTCCTAGCAAACAGTCAGTTGCTATTCTGGGGGATAGCTAGAACAATGCGGGTAAAAAGAGGCTTGTGAACGTGACATTTATAAGCAAGACAAACAGGAAGCACTCAGTTAGTGCTGTTAGCTGCCACCGCGTGTGAAAGGAAAGACTGATGTGGGGGTGTCTTCCGGGTTCGTCTGGCGTCGGTCCCGCGACGCTTCTAGAACAGGGCGATTCAGCAAGGTATTGACATATCTGCTGTTTGTAGACGAACTATCGGGACCAGTTTGGGATTGTTCTCCCTATCAGGCAAAATAAAGAGGCCGGACAGACAATGGTCCCTGCTTGTCCTCCCTTGTAAGAAAGATACAGAGGCTGGTCAATTATTGTCCTCCCTTGTAAGAAAGATACAGAGGCTAGTCAAAGATTGTCCTCCCTTGTAAGAAAGATAGAGAGGCTAGTCAATGAGTGCCCTCCCTTGTAAGAAAGATACAGAGGATGGTAAATGAGTGTCCTCCCTTGTAAGAAAGATACAGAGGCTAGTCAATGATTGTCCTCCCTTGTAAGGAAGATACTGAGGCTGGTCAATGATTGTCCTCCTTTGTAAGAAAGATACAGAGGCTAGTCAATGAGTGTCCTCCCTTGTAAGAAAGATACAGAGGATGGTAAATGATTGTCCTCCCTTGTAAGAAAGATACTGAGGCTGGTCAATGATTGTCCTCCTTTGTAAGAAAGATACAGAGGATGGTAAATGATTGTCCTCCCTTGTAAGAAAGATACAGAGACTAGTAAATGATTGTCCTCCCTTGTAAGAAAGATACAGAGGATGGTAAATGAGTCTCCTCCCTTGTAAGAAAGATACAGAGGCTGGTAAATGATTGTCCTCCCTTGTAAGAAAGATACAGAGGCTAGTCAATGATTGTCCTCCCTTGTAAGAAAGATACAGAGGCTGGTAAATGATTGTCCTCCCTTGTAAGTGAACTATATAGACCGATTAACTAGTGTTTTAGATAAAAGATTACGTTCGAACCAGAAATCGCATTGAAGTATGGTTCTTTGAATTTTTCACTTGTCAACAGCGACCTTTGGATCATGCCCGTAGTTTTTTTCATGGACACGGCCATAACATGTGAGTTTTTCCGGTTTTTTTTAAAACTTTTACACCCATAAAATTTAATTGTAGAATGTCATTATTGAATGTTCACAACATTAGTGTAAAAAAATTGTATGAGGGCTTCAGCACATACTTATTCTGGTGCAAGGTCTTCTTTAGTAAAAAAAAAAATCTTGGGAATCTCCTATGTATTGCATTGTCTCGTAAAATATTCCCAATATGATTTTTTTCTCATTTTTATAAAAAATAATGTAAAAATGAGCTGATACGTAGCGATTCGGACAAGAAAGAGTGCGTGAATCATTCAGAGACCGGTACACATGAGAGCGATACTAAAATTTCCCTTTAATTAACTAGAAGGTAAGAAACAGGGAGGTCAAGGTTCCGGCCAAGTATTATGGGAATTTTTTCCCCCCTAAATTGTTTATCCCTCTTTCTTCATGGAATGTTGAGTACATTCACTCTAAAGTGTATCCTCTTTTTCTCTATCACACTACCGTAAAATAAATTATAGAGCCTGAACGGATAGTTTGGAATTTTGGACGCAATGAAGTACTATATTTTGTATCGGAGTGTACCCAGCGCTGGGCTTTCGGCCCATGTTTGTTGAGAGAAGCACTACCATTCCGTATCGACCAATGTCCGTCTGCCTGCTGAGGTCTGTCAAACTTCTCTTTCAACGAAACGTGTTTTTCCTCCAATAACCTGTAGGTGTTCCCTATGTGGTATAGTTAAACGCGACAAGGGTTCGTACAAGAAGCACACATGTCACAAATGGGGGATTTCGCTAACAGATCATTGCCCAAGAGACGTTGTGGCCTAACTGCCAACATGGCCATTTTTAATTATTGGCACCATTATATTCGTGTTTATAATAAATATATTGTGACTAAGTGACGTATCTGAATCTATAACCGTGTTGGAAATAAAGCATTTTACGTAGTGATGTATCTACTTTGAAAAGGCGAGGGGGAAAATTCTAGTAGTAGAAGAATCTTTTTGAAGGTCATATATATACCTATCTCAAATAAAATAATCAATGACAAGTTTATGAGCAATGCACTGTGATGTGAAACGGAAATCTTAAGAAAAGTTGAGAAAATGCAGTTCCGCCACTGCGACGATATTTAAGGACGCCACCTACTTTAAGGGAATTGTCGTTTTACTGTGGTACTTATGCATTTGGGAATAACAGTTCTGAAGCATCAGAATCCCTGACACAGTCCTCAATCATCTTAGCATGTTATTTTGTGACCCTATTAAAAATTGTATTTGTTTAACTATTTATTTTAATTTAGATCTGCGGAATTTGGCCTTAATTGTCGGGAGAAAAAAAAGCTAATTTAACTTTTCGTACAATTATTTAAAACTCTGTAACTTGAAATTTAAGGACTTGCGTCTTCATTTTGGCGTGAGAAATATTTTAAAATAACAAACCACTAAATGATATAAAATGTCTGGAATCCTAGGATGCGTCTCAGAGGTCCGGTGGAAAACTAGTCAACGTGACTCACTTTGGTGGTCACCCGTTCTAAAAGTACGGCTTTGCTTGCGACCAAAGTCCTGCTTCACAAAAGTACAATGGGCCATACATGTATTACGTAACGCACTTGAAA
>CABFVX010000545.1:124968-140088 GCA_902151425.1 Timema shepardi
GGGGGGCTCCATAAACCCATGTAAATTACATCAGAGCGGGTCTGAGTTAAGGTAAAAACCAAGAAATGGTTTTATTTTACACTTATGTAATAATAACTTATTTCTTGTGGAGGTTTGTGGTGGTCCCTGTCTGTGGGGGTCCTGAGGTGATCACCCCCGATCACCCCCTTTCCCCTTAAATCCGGCACTACGTGCGACACGCAATAGTTGAAGGCATCAATGATAACATTTTGTTCATCCCGATCGGTATCGAGACTACCTTGCTCGTTTACACAAAGGTGCCGCTTGTTTGGTAGCTTCATAGTAGATCTTGTCCAGACTGTGTGGGCTTCCATCTTGAACGGTGTGTACATATCCTAAAATTATTTGTAAGTTACCCTAAAATTATGTCTTATTTGTAAAAATAAAACCTTATTCTTATTTATCATGAAAAATAATTAATATATTCTAATATTGAATTTAATCTTCCAAGGTCAATTTCCAAAACATTCAAATTTTCTATAGTTTGTTGAAGCTAAATTACCCTTAGATTAATTTATTTTAGATAATTTATTTAATTATAGATTAATTTATTTTAGATAATTTATTTTAGATAAATTAACATATATTATTATTGATGTATAAAATGGTCTTCCGATACTAATTTCGAACCAAATCACCACACATTTTTTCCAAAATATTCAAATAAAAAAAACATTCGGCCCCCACCCCCTCCCAAACAAGTATACCGCTTTATTTGTCATGTTCATGTCAAACACTCCTCAGATATACATGTTAAGCAAAATCACTACAACCATTTTCAAAATAATTACAATTTTCAAAAGTCACTCCTCAGTAAATATCCTCTATAAAATTTTTACCCAAAACCAAGTACGCAGGGTTATTTGTCATGTCAAAAAACCCCAAGATACACATTTGGAACCAAATCATTAGAGTAATTTTAAAGGTATTTCCAGGTTTTTAAAAATCAGTAACAGCTAACTATCCATAAATGAGTTTTTATCCCAAAAACAGATACACGCTGTTATTTGTCAAGCCAAACACTCCCAAAGAACAAATTTGAAACCAAATCGTTAGCGCTATTTGTAAAATGTTTCGAGTTTTTGAAAAATCAGTTATCAGTAAACTACTCATAAATGAGTTTTCACTGCAAAAATAAGTATACAATGTTATTTGTTATGTTAAACACTCCCAAGATACCCATTTGTAACCAAATCGTTAGAGCCATTTGCAAAATATTTCAAGTTTATGAAAAATCAGTCATCAGTAAACTACTCATAAATGAATGTTTACCGCAAAAACAAGTATACACTGTTATTTGTTATGTTAAACTCTCCTAAGATTCCCCTTTGGAACAAAATTTTATTTGTAAATTTGTAAAATTTTCCAAGTTTTTGAAAATTCGGTCATCAATAAACTACCCTTCAACGAATTTTTGCCCAAAAAACACCATATGGTGTCATTTGTCATGTAAAATAAATCCTTGATACACATTTTAAACAAAATCGTTAAAGCCATTTTTGAAATATCTGAAGTTAAAAAAAAATACTCATCAGTATACTACCCGTAATTGAAGGGCTAAGGTACAATAAAACAATTTTTGTGGTATAGCCCTATTAAATTTAATTAACAAGTTTGAACAAAATTCATCAAACCGTTTTGGATTCATGACCAGGGACATACTGACAGACAGACAGACATGGAGACAGAAAGAATTGTAAAATCCACTTTTTGGGTTCGTGTTCACATAAAACGTGAACATTTTTCATAATCTTGAAATTGATTTTTTCACGATCACAATATTTTCTCTTGAAATGGGAAAGTAATAATAGCATAAAGATTGCAAATCGTTGTAGGCCTAATTACGGACCACAATTCAATTAATTTAAATTGGTTGAAAAATGACAATATCTGAATACGGGAATCGAATATCTCAGTAGTAGAGCATTAGCACACTAAGCCAAAGATTTCGGGTTTGATTCTTGTGTCCAGGTGTAATTCTTCAATTAATTTAAATTAATTTAATTACCAAATGTTTCATTTTCATAGATGATCATCTTTCTATGCACTCCTATCCAAATAGGTCCTTTGAAAATATGTGTTAGGAATCTCATAGGAAAGTAGTTTCTAAAACAACAAACACATATATTTTTGCAGCAATATTTATAACATTTTCTATATTTTCATTATTATTTTATAAATATTGATAGCCTACTAGTTTTCGAAACAGGGCAGCTGTAGATTACATGACTTAACATATGAATATAAGAAAGTAGGTTAAGGAATTTTTGTAACTGTCAGATATTGTCCTTACCGGAATCTCGGTAAGTTATATAAAATGTCGCGCACATGTGAGTGTATGGAATGCCAGGCCTCCACAGTGGTTCGGATCCCACGTTAAACTGTAGGTCCTCCATTTCCTCTCACAATCACCCTACCATTACACATTAAAGTAAGTGCGTACAACCCGAACGGGTAGTAAGATGCGGTGCTAATAATAATAATATATCAAATGTCCCATCTAGATGTGACGCTAGCAGCGTTTTAAACGCTAGTGTGGACTGACCTCACACATTCTTAGCGTCGTTGTCTTGAAATATACTCCTGTGTGTGTGTCGTTTCTCCACAAGCCCGACACCTTAGCCCAGACCGTATCGCGACTGTCCACTGAGCTAAGTATGTGCCGGGTTCAATCCCTGAGATGGTCGGAAACTTGTATCATGGGTAATATTGGAACGTACTCCTTTTCACATAAAACACTCTAAATTGTCTATTCTACAGTAGCCCCATGGCTTCTTTGGTGCTGACTGACAGTTCACAGCTGACTTTTGACAGCTTTAAAAAGTTACCAGACCAAATTACGTATCCCTACGCCGAACCAGATGATCTGCAAAAACATGTGTTTAGCAACTGTCACTTCTAACAGCCAAAATTTAGGTATATACCTAAATGTTGACTGTCAGAAGTCAGCTGTGAGCTGTCAGTCAGCACCAATGAAGCCATGGGGCTACTGTACAAATGCAAAGTATCCATGTTGCGCAATCTATCCGTCTTCCTTGACAGTGGCACGCACCTTGCTTCTGGCAAATGGCCGGACAGCTAAAAGCAGCCCTTGCTTGCACACTCATATTCACAAATACACACACACACAAAGATATAAAAATAAATATAAACACAAACATACAGCTATAAAAACACATATACACGTACACATATTACACAAGCAAAATCAAACAAATACATGCAAAGGTGCATGCAAACACGCATAGATAAAATAAGCAAACACACAACTTACTTGAACTTGGATTCTACCTTCTTCTCTCCACACTTATTCCTCCGGCCATTAATTCAACACTTGGAAAATATTTTACTGACCCCGGCACGTATCTAAGATTTGATTTCAGGGGAGTGGTAGGGACTAAAGCACACTGGAATAGGAAAATATGTTAGCGGTACTTTGTAATTTAATCATTTGGAGAGTTTCGTTTTGTTAAGTTTGAAGCTTGGTTTGACGAGTACTACTACTGATATAATATTTATATATTTTATGAATACGTTTTCATTTTTGTTTGATCAAAAATTAAAAAAGAATATAGTCAAATAAATGAAAGCTACGAAAAAAGGTGGTGTTAATTTGTGGGATATTTCTGGACATCCTTTGTTTTAAACCATTATGACTCAATATTTTAAATTGGATAGAAGGTAAATTTGGTAAATTTATTTTAATTTCTAAAAAGTGGTGACACCGACGTGATAAGGTGGTGTGAAAAGGTAAGACCTAGTAAATTTACAGGAGCATTATTAACCTAAGAAACGTGGATACATTAATAAAACGACGTAAACATGTACGAGAATTCTTCACATGGTCATGTAATGCATTGATGGCAGAGTTGAGTACAGTAAAGCCCATTGAAGAGAGAGTGATAACCAAGTATGCAACATTAGAAATGTCAAGTGGTCAACTGTTCACCCTCGATAGAGAGGTGGGAAATGCCTTTCTATAGTTCGATAGTATATCTGAAGAAGATTATGAACAAGAATGTAGGACACTTGAATATAGGCAAACGATGGATGAGGCTAGGATTAAAGTGAAGCACTACTAAATAGGTTATTACTGTAAAATAATAATACCGTGTCAACTTGCTCTTCCCCAACTAGCAGAAAAAAGTTACAATCACCCAAGATACAAATGAAGAAATATGAGGCCGGGGCTGCCCTTAGCAGACGTAGGGACCTGAGTAAACTTAATTTGCAGGGCATCCAGTTATCTCCCTCAACCCCCCTTCAAATTACCCCTAAATAATAATTTAAAAACTTAATATTTGTTTAATGATATTACAGTAGTTTTCATCACACCAATTTTCAGCCGTATAAAGTATCAAGAAATTCCCCTAAAAGGTAAATACATGTAATGATAATTAATGCTAGAAGCTATTTTTTTTATACATATAAGGGTTATTTCTTCCTGTTTAAAGGTACAAAGAACAACTGTGACAAGATTGAATTAAAACGGAGAATGCGTTCAAAAGTTATCATGAGACATAACCACCACAGTCAGATAGACAGACAACATATGTAAATTGATGGAGTTAAAACGGAGAACTCGCTTCACTCGTTCAATAAATCAAACTGCATGATTGTGTTTTTATTTGTCTCTACACTCTTGACAATCTTTGATAGATCGGTTATACACACGAGCAAGCGAGCAAAAATTTCCCACCACCACTTGTTTTTTTCCGCCTCTGTAACTCAAGCAACTGTGGGGTTACCCGAATCGTGGGGCCGTATTTGAGGGACAAGTAAGCGATTGGTTGAGTTTTTGGAGCAAGTTTAAACGTATACATGAGGATAGAGAATTGTAGGCTGAAGATTAAATTCTGGTTTCCTATCCTGGTAACTACCGAGCGAACAAGAGTAAGTGATATAGTAGACCGTTTTCCTTCCACTGTTGAAGACTATTATAAGTTGATCGACAGCTTGAAAAATAAATTTGGCCTTGAGGATGTATTGACCGAATCTTATGTTCGTGAAATTCTGGGATTGGTGTTTAAAAATGCAACTGGTAGCCAAGGTAAGTGCACGTTTGTATGATAAAATGGGATCACATTTAAGATCCTTTGTATCAGGAGGGATGACATCAGGCAGGTATGCAACAATCGTATTCCCTACGGTTGAATTTTGTATCCCGGAAGAAATGTAGTTAAGAAATCATGTGATTTGCAACAATGAATATGTTCAAGATAATGTGTATAGTATAAAACTGATAAAGTTGTTGGCATCTCTGAGAGGTGAAGTACAAGGTGAAAAAAAGATCTTAAGCACTTGCAAACAACGGTATTAGACTGGCTGATGATAATGCAAAAAAATAAAAGAAAAAAAAAATTTATGGCAATAGCTTGTGAACTTTTTTTCAGGGGAAGCTAAACCGTAACATAAAACCGTATATTTTGTGACAAATTTCATGAGAATAGGGCGTTCTTTTCTCAGAAGATGACACTTATTCAAATACAAGAAGTTTTTGAAGAATAAAAGGGAGTGTTACCTTTACTTCAGACATGGGAATTTCTCTAAAGATCGCAAAATAAATGTAAGCTGTTTGATCTGTGGTAGAAAAATCTGGACTATCATGTGTCCAGACTTAAAGATTAATAAAGAGAAAGATGAAGCCGCACACGAGGAGAAAAATAATGACAAGAGGTGTGTGATGTTTTATCTACTCAATGCTGCAGAGAAGAGGTTTTACTTCAAACTCTACTTGTTAGACTTGAAACGAATGAGAAGGTGTGGACTGTGAGAGCATTCACTGACTTCGGTTCTCAGCTTTCATATATTCTATTAAAAACTGCTGAAGAAATGCGTTATCAACCATTAAAATATGAACAAATGGTATATGCCTTATTTGGAGGAATAACTTTTAAGAAAATTGAACACAAATGCTATAATATTAAGCTGAAAAATGTGACAGATGATTACTTATATAAACTCAAGGGCTGAGTCAACCAGTTATTTGTAACCCCATTGCTAGGGTCAAATCCTTGTTTTGTGGATTTAAAAAGGAAGCAGATTCAGCTTGCTGACGTTGGAGAAGATGAACCACCAATATAACTCACTACTCATTTGAGCAGACATAGCTGGAAAATTGTAT
Organism: Timema shepardi; assembly: GCA_902151425.1. Lineage (NCBI taxonomy): Eukaryota > Metazoa > Arthropoda > Insecta > Phasmatodea > Timematidae > Timema > Timema shepardi. The sequence continues at coordinate 131,114 of CABFVX010000545.1, forward strand.
ACAGAAAAAATGTGTCAATTATCCTCAGGGTTAGTTGCCGTGCAAACACGAATTGGATGGGTCGTTATGAGAAATGTTCACGGACGATCGCATGGTTATACTCACGCGGTTATGCTAACTACCCTTCTAACTCACCCCGATAAGCTTGCAGATCTATGGAAACTGGACATCCTATGGGATTTCAGATTCATGTGAGTGCAAATCAAAGCATCAAGAAAAGGCTACTGTTCTGGTTCACGTCTTTCAGAAAGCTGTGAATATCGATTATGATGGTGATATGAAGTTTATCTACCAGAGTAGTACCACGGAGATGATAGAACCAAAAACAAAGCTTCGGGGAAGAAGAGAGAAATCTGTATTGACAAGTACCGCTACTGATATTATATTAAGTTATGTTATTGATAAGTTTTAATTTTTGTTTAGTCGAAAACAAAATAAAAATAGAGTCAAATGAAAGTTACAAACAAATATGGTGTTTATTTGAGTTTTGTTTTGTGAACATCTTTCATTGTAAGCCATTATGAATCAATATATTAAACTGGAGAAAAGGCAACTTTGATAAATTTATTTTAATATCCCACAGATACAATCAAACCTTTAGAAATCTGATACCAAAACGATTTAAATGAACAAGTCGATATCGTAATATCGTATATTTTGTGACTTTATATACCACCAAACTAGCGGTTTTTATCTGACATCATAATACCGCAAATGACTATAGCTCAGACGACCGCTTACGTTTCATGAGTATAAATTACTATAATTAATAGAAAATATAACTATTTACTTCCCATATGTATTTTTCATTAAATGTCTTGAAAAGGTGCATTTAAATGTAATAAAATGCAGTATTAATTTATATTTTGGGGCAAGTTCAGACTCATGGAACCCCAACCCTCCCCACACTATAAATTACACTTGGATAAGTATAGGTTTACTCAGAAATTGAACCTCTGAGTTATATCTTGACTTTCTCTAAGTTATATCTGGACTTTCTTAACTTTGTATCCAATTGTCTGGCACTGAAGTCAACATGCTGGTGGTTTGACGTGTTTAGACCTTGCCCCTTTCCCTATTCATCTCTTAGTTCACATTCTTTCCGCAGGGAATCGCTTTCTTGAAGAGATAATATCCTCGTACTGAGACAGTTCTGAAGCTTCAAAATCACAACAACAACAAAATCAATCCTAAATTATTTGACAATATTATCTTGTGATCCTGTTAAAGATATGTTATTTGTTTGAGGAAGGCTAGATCTATGTTTCTTACTTTCTCCTTTAATTTAAAAAATATTACATTTCACGCGAATTGTCATTGAAAAAGAGCTAATTTCAAATTTTCATGAATTCTTTCTAACTTTTAAAACTTTGAATGAAAATTTTTATATCCCATAAGGACTTGTTGGTACCTTTCATCTCCCTTTTGGCGCGAGCCAAATTTTGAAATACTGTACCACTTGATAAATAACCTGTGATTTCGGAAGGTCTGCAACGCATCTCAACGCTTTGGTAGGAGCTCCCCTTAACGTTGTGGATGTAGCCACTTACTATGCCGACCTCGCAGCTAACACCACACACGAGCCAATCCAACAACTAGGGCACAGCAGCTCTGTGACGCAGTTCCCTATAAGAACAATAATTACCGTGACAATCGACCACTTATTAATCCGTGTCCGAACCTGTTTCCCATGGGGCCAAGAATAGCTCATTTCTCCCTCCTCCTCCAACATGGGGAACACGTTCGGAATACGAAATGAGCTACCGGATACCATATATTACTTCCCTCGTGACAGATCCTACTGTGAATGAGGGAAGGGGGAGAGATTATGTTGCATCATAGCTTCAAATAGTTCATCGTGAGACGTAGTTTCACATATATACAACCTCGTCGAGTCTAAATGATAATTGGTCCCTCCCTCGTTTAGAAAAAAAACACAATAATTGCTCAACTGTTTATAATTGTTGCTTTCAATTGAAGCACATTCTTTCTTCCCGCCGGTCAGCGCGCGCAGCCATGGAACGTCACTCTCCCCTTCTCTAAACCTCTCATTTCCCACCAGTTCTCTCTCTCTCCAACCAATCAGACGCGGCGTCACGTCTCACGCGACCAATCATGAGTGCCAGCACATCTTCTTTCGGGTCAGTCAACGAACTCTTTCTGCGTTGGAAAGATGAGTGGGTCAGTTTGCTAAGTTGAAATTTGTAGAGGCATTTCTCTTTCTCTCCCATTCTCTCTTGTTCTCTACCTCTCTTTGAACGAAGCCACAAATCAAGATGTAAGTGATTTTTCGTGACATCCGCGTTAGAAGTGGCGGGAAGAGAAGAACATGTTTAAAAACAAAGCTTCACTAACCTTTCTTGAAAGGATGTACGTTGTATTAATGTCATTAGAAGTACTTAAAATGCTTAGTTGCTTAAAATGTGAAGAATTTTTAACTTTTATTTTCCAACCCAAATAGAAGTTGAATAATTATGTGCTACGCATCAATCTATAAGTTAATTCGCGTGTAATTAATAACTTTTATTGACAATTTAAAAAAAAAGTAAACAAGCCTCACTATATCAGCTCATCAATGTGCAATTCATCCTGTTATATTGTTTATTTCCTCTCTCACAACTTTTGGGACTTGAGAGCTTCATTCCTCGACAATAAAGTCTCGATAGTGAAATATTATTGTTTTTTCCTACAACGCAGGTACTAACATTTATCTCGCTAGATTTTACTTTTGAGGGTTAGCATCTGGCGATACTTCACTCGCACTAATGACGTGTGTGGCACTCATTTTTATTAACATCATATTGCCATATTTTTATGTTTTATAATACATAGTTCCTAATGCTGTATGTTAACCAGTGTATTATGAGAATGTAATATTGGAACGGATGCTTCTAACTGTAATGTCAAGTATTGTTATATTAACTTCTAATTTATTTATTTTTCTAAAGAAAAATAAGAATTTCATATAAACAGATATAAAGGCGTTGAATAAAGAGATTATCGTGGTCCAATACTCAAGTCAGGGGTCAATTTATTAGGATTAACACAAGGGTAAACCGGACTTCACCATGAGGGTCATAAACTTATAGGCCATGTAAAAAAGTTAAGGGTCAAAAGGTTTGTGGTAACTGGTCAAAAAGGAGTAATAATGAAGAATACTTTGGTAGCCAGAGTGGTCCGAGCATGGGATCATTGGGATGCCAAAATAAGTATCTAAAGCCAGGCCTATTCTGGTTCTTCTGTTCTCTGTAATCGTGATTCATATAAATGGAAATCGTGTCTACACAGTCCGTATCCTCAATCACGTGGTCATGCCAACCAATGAGAAAGATGGAGACTATGTCCAATTAAACTCTTAAAAAGAAAACTGTCTGGAGAAAGGCACACGTAGACTTGATCTGTAAAGAATAGGTTATTAAGAACACTAGTGATAAGTTTAAACCACCAAAGCGACGCCACTTATTCCGAGAACTTGTTATTTTTCAGAAAACTGTTTCCGAGATACCAAGATTCTCGGGGTTTTTAAATTTAAGAACAATATTTTTGAAATAGCTCCGTGCGTAAAACTGCCTAGAATTTCATTTTGTATTTGTTTCCATGGCAACATTTCTTTTCGCTTCCATTGGTACATTCATTTCGATGTGTGTGCATACATTCACTTTTCTGTGGACAGTCTGTCCTTAGGAGTACATATCGACTGGCCCTTAGGAAGTTAAAGTTTATTGAACTTCTACGGAGTGGTAAGTAACAAGGACTTAATGATCATAACTCTGTAAACAGATCAATCTGTTACTTTGGAGTTGATCTTTTATGGATCACTATGCACTTTACGGATATGGAGTCTGTAGACAGGGCTTAAGAAGGGGACGACGCGATAGCAATAATCAATCATGTAGTGTCGTGTGATAGGTTCAATTTATTATATTCAATGCAGAACATCACGTATCCTTAATTATCTGGCGAATAAGTTTAATGTTCATTTTAAATATAAATAATAGGATTACAAGTCAAAGATATGTTGTAATTATTTTCACACAACGCTACAAAAAACACAAGAAGATCTAAATTAATTTGCCTTTAATGAGTGATAAGTTACAGGTAAAGAAACACGAGTTCTGCGTAGTAGTAGGTTAGTGACAAGGATACCTACATGAAAACGGTCACACGTGGTCCAAGGCATCCGGCTCGCAATTGGCTGAGTTGCCAGCGATGAGAAGACCAATGTATGAATATTGGCCGGCCAAGGTGTGGGGTTGTTTTCCCCACCTGATATATCCTTGTGTTTTTACCACTATTACTCTTGCCCAAGTGCAAATTTAAGGGGGACAAAGGGGGCACGCACCTCCCTTAAGTAGAATATATAAAAAAACTAATGAAAGTGGAGGCTGAGAGCTTTGGCAGCGACCAATGAGGTTTTATATTAATTTATGGAGTGGAATGACTTGTGGGAGTGAAGCTGTACTTTAACTCGGCATGTGCGAATGGACTAGTCGTGGATGGAAGGGGAAATGTTTCTCCATTCAATATACCTATGCCCCCCCCCCCCTTTATGATTCCTAAATTCATGCTCGCTCTTATCTATTGAGTGTTTAGTTTCTATATACTACCCTTTTCCATTCACAGCCCAAATATTAAGCCTTTAAATAATCCGTGTATTAAAATGTATGAAAAAACTTCAACTTTTGCGAATATGGTGTTTAATATAAAACACCAAAACGGCTGGCGTGACAAGACCTCTAAATAAGCCGACCTTGTTAATTTGAGACACATGTAGCGAGCGCGTGTCGCACAACGCATACATAGCAGAATAGATAGGAGCAGCGTCTATTAATTTAGCGTTCAGTGTGCCGATTGTTTGCCGCAAACCTCTGACGAGTAAACAGACTATGACAATCTATCTATATTTCTGTCAGCATTGCAGGCAAGATAAAGGATTATTTACATGTTACCATCCAAGGCGAGTGGAATACTCTTTCAATAGCTCTGCTGACGACATATCTGAGTGTGCCCAAACAACATTGTGTGGCCTGAATGACAGATGAGTGACGCGACTTGAGTTGACTCGCTCGTAGAGACAAATAAGAAATGTTGAGGGCGGTAATATTTGTTAAGTCTTTTAACTCGCGTAAAAGGTCAATGGTAGCCTACTTAGTTGCTCAACTCAGGTTTGTTATCACCCGCTCCAGTGGCCGCATGGTCTAAGGCGCTACTCTTGCAATAGACTAGCCTGCCGATGACGGGGAGATAGTGGTTTGATTTTGGTCGGATGTACTGAGGGTGGTGTTTTACCTAAATTGTTTCCCACTCTCGCTCTTTACGCAAATGCAGGTATACTTCCTTTAAATTCAGCCTTGCTCATCCCTGACCCACTGCCGTGATTAGTACATCCAAGCGAATGAGTAGTATAACAACACACACAAAAAACAACTTTTGCAATAGACTGTTGGTTTCCCTCTCAAGCAAGGCGGTTGGAAAAACGAGATAGTAACAGACACAGGGGAACAAATTTATTAATTTCTTCTATTTAAATGTAACGAATGTACTCGAGATAGCCCTTTAACACCAAACGTCATGAGACCGTGCAGCTGCCGAGCGAAGAAAATGTTTAGGTTAAGTTAGTTTTAGTTCAGTTGTTATTATTATTTTTAGGTTCAATAAGCAGTGGAATCAGTTAAGAGTAGGCGGAGTGCAATCTCCGGTAGGGCGCCTCCCCAGGTAGCGGATAAGAGGATGCCCGCCCCCGCTGGGGCTCTCGCTGATTTGGGGACTATTAGATCCAGAAGACGGTGAGGCATCCCGCGGGGCAGATTACTGAGGGAGTAATATACCCGGGGCGGACCAACTAGTAGGATTAGGAATTAGTAATAGGAATAAAATGGTATTAGATTGGGTGCTATATTTCAACTTATGTTAGCGTAGATAAAGGACAACGCTAAATGATGTTAATCAAATTGAGATTGTAGAATTATGTCCCGAGATACTTTCTAGGTATTGGGATGGATAGTTTAGGGAAATGAATAACCAAAATTGAATGAATGTCCCTTTAACTCCAGAAACATTATCAAATGAGCTACCCTAACGAAATAACAGCGATTACAGTACTCTTCTACCACCCACACATCGACTACAGCGCTTAGTGATTGAGTGTGTCATTAACGTCGGGTCTGCTGAAGACCAGATATGTTAGTCCAAGTCTTAATTAATATATCCTCTTCCTCTGGGATTCTATGATAAGAAATATTATTATTCTCAACACTGTTAAAAAAAAGTTTATCAATCTCCCAAAAATGTATTATGCACGCAAACACACTTTCACAAAACAAGTTAGCATTATAAATATATACCCATGCAACAGCAATCAACAATTCCCAGCTACCTTAACTACGTCAAATCTTCCTGTTCATCGAATTAAAAAAACACGAGGTGAATGGGTAGTAATACAAGAGTTAAGAAAAAAATTACAGAGTTCTCACTCTAAGACGTGGTCAATTTTAGAATCCTACCTAGATTTCCGCCCCGTTTTAAGATAAGATTTTACCGCTGAGATGTGAAGCAAGTTGGAAAAATGTTGGTCATGTGCCGTCCATAAAATAGCAAATAGGTGGGAGGGTTCCGTCCCTTTTGACTGGACTGATAAAAAAATTAATAATTACTTTTTGTGCACTGCGTTTGCCTATCCATTTAGGCTATTCACATATACATACTAGGTAGGGGAAACCCACTTCAGTGGCGTAATAGTTCAAGGCGTCACTTTCATGTTGGACTGACTTGCTTATAACGGGGAGATCGGGGTTTGACTCCCAATTGGGTCTACCAACGGCAGTTTTTCTAAATGTTTTCCCATTCTCCTTCCATGCAAATGCGGGTAGATTATATCTACAATGTTTCTTCCTCATTCCTAGCCCATCAGAGTAATTATCATAGGTGCGTACAACCTGACCAGGTGGTAAGACGCGGGAATTAAAAAGAAGTATGAAGGTTAAATTTAAAGTAAATGTACCTACATTTGCGTGAAAGCACAGTGGGAACACATTTAAGAGCCCTTACATCCCCTCTAACCTCCCTCAGTATACCTGACCAGGATTTGAACCTTGATCTCCCAGTATTCGACAATCACCCGCCTCAGTGGCATAAAGCGCTGGTTTAATGTTGTGCTAGACTGCCGAGAACGGGGAGATCGAGGTTCGAATCTTGGTCGAGTGAACTGGGGTGATTTTTCCTAAACTGTTTTCCACTCACCCTCCACGTAAATGCGGGTTGCCTTCCTCTATAATCAACATTCCCAATTCCTAGCCCATTAGCGTAATTGGTACTTCAGCGTATAACCCAAACGGGTAGTAAGACGCGGTGCTAAATACATTATTATTCGACAATCCAGTCTATTAAGAGAGGGATTAAAGTTTAAAAGAATGGAAGTTAATTTATGGAAGTAGGGAAGTTGAGGTGCAGGGGAAAAAGACAATTAATTATGATTATGGATCCAATGGTCACGGATGAGGGCGACGTCACCTGAGTAAGATGACGAGGTCAACTAGGGGTGCGTGTCTGAAGTTGAGGATGTTGATCATATCTAATTTATGTACAACTCTATTCGTGTTCTCTGATTTTCTATTTATTTTGTTTTGTATAATAAAATAGACTAAAATAATTGCACATACATTTTTGATAGAATTATATCTCTGATGTAAAACAAGGAATGTGAGATTTCGAAAAAAAAATGCGTAAATTTAAGTTCCTCTAACAAAGAAAGCGACTTGATAGCATTTAAAGTCGCCTTCTTTGTTAATGGAATCTAAATTGTTATGGATTTATCTGTTTTAATTTTATTCTTGGTTTTCAAATATAATAATTGACTCAAAAACGAAATCAAAGTTTTTTTCATTACGTCTTGCTACATTGATTTTATATACATACTTAATATATATATATATATATATATATATATACTCAGTGGTTGGTTTCTAAAATTTTAGATGGTGGAACGCACTACCAGGGGGTCTGGACCCCTCCCCCATCCCCGCTAGATTTTTTTTAAATTTAAGCTTCAAAATACGTGTTTTTAAGCCATTATTTTCTCCTAAAAACATTTTTTTTTTAAATCCATCATAATGTGAGTGTGTTTGGATGAATTTCGTGTTAGCCTTAAAAGAGGTACCGGAACGCCGTTCCTTCCGGAGTTAAGCATTGTACATACCTATATATATAAAGTAAATGTTTTCCACCCGTTAGGGTTATCCGAATTTAACTACAATGATGGGTTGGGATTTGTAATTTTGAGGAAATGTAACTGCATTAGAATGGAGAGAGTGCAAGGGGAAACCATTTGTAAAAATAAATCCTCAATATACCCAACCGGAATCCAAACCCCAACATTCTCACTACTGGTAGTTTAGACTAGACGAGCTTGACGTTAAGTCTGTGTCTGCCTAAATAATCACTAAATTGGCGAAGCTGGTATCCGCACGGTAACAGCGTGAGCTAAGGATTCAGGCTCGCTAAAGACAGAACTGCCTGTGACGTGAGTGTCAAGGTTCAACCTGGTTGCCCTGAGTGAAAGGGGAGGATAAGGAAGGGAAGGTTTACAGGTTATTTAGCATCAGTGTGGTATCCTACCCTCTCTCCAAGCTAATGCGGGGAAACAATTCCTCAAAAGCTACCATCCCATTGCCTAACTCTTAGACTAACTCGCTTATAGCCATGTTGCTGAACGTACTAATTAAAATTAAAAAGTGTAATTTGCTACCAAACCTTATAACTGAGCCGCATGTCACTACGCACCATTTATTCCGTAGTGTTAAGAATTTATTTATAGACCCTCCTCTCCCTTTTTTTGGCAGCCCTCATCCTTCGGGTGCCCACGACCGATGAAACCTGTCGAGGAACAGTTTTGCCCTCGAGCCAAAAAACCATATTATATTCAAAATGGGTCGCCTGTGACGGTGTTGCCAAACTGTTGATGTGTGTGTGTGGGGGGG
>CABFVX010000545.1:140168-159429 GCA_902151425.1 Timema shepardi
TGGGGGGGGGGGGGGGGGGGAAGGCACCAGATGAGACGCTAGTTATGCAACACTGTCAATTATAGACTGCCCTACAGACTGACCCAAAGGTTGGTTCATACAGTCTCGTTCATATAGTCCACGCACCATTTGCTGACACTTCTCTGGCAGTTCTGAACGTTACTGATTCTACTTTCATGTATTCATATGCTCAACTAAGTGCTCTCCGAATGTTAATCTTGACACTTAGAATCAATTATGATAATTGTAACACAAATACAGTGACCTCAGTGGTGCGATCACCTAAGGTTAATTTCCCACCAAACCAGTCCAATCGAATTAAGTTCAGTCCAGTGAAGGGGTTTCACATCAAATCAGTCGTTGATGTGACTGGACTGGGACAAATTGATGTGATTATTTTATTCAGTGAACTGGATTTGTACGAGATGGATATGTCTGTGGTTATGTTCATCATTCTTTGTAAGAATATCAGGGAAAAGAATTTAAAAAACAAAAAAATAATTATGATTCCATCCTGATCCTACTAATTTAAGGAGCTATATTATTATTATTATTATTATTATTATTATTATTATTATTATTATTAGTACCGCGTCTTACTACCCGTTCGGATTATACGCATACTAATGTGTAATGGTAGGGTGATTGTGAGATGAAATGGAGGCCCTACAGTTTAACGTGGAATCCGAACCACGGTGCAGGCCTGGCATTCCAAAAATTCACAAGTTGTGATTAATACACGTCTTGTCAGAGGTGAAGGAAAGGGATCTATGCGTTCAGTTATTTTAGACAGTTATTTCCAGATTTATTTTACTATTTTAATATAATTATCATCTCTATTCAGATTCTTTGGATGTCTTACATCGTATACTTCACAATGCTCCATAGAAAAAATAATGAGCTTTTCAACATCAATTATTAAAAGAGTGTGTCCGACACCTTAGCTCAGTCGGTCACGTGTCTGTCTACCTGAGATAAAGGGTCCCGGGTTCAATTCCTGGCATGGTCTAAAAAATGTATTATTGATGAAAATATGGGTTTAACCTTTCACATTGATAAATTGATAGCTGGAGACTGGTTGTTGTGTCCATCCTAGTCTTAAGATAAATTATAAGGTATATGATGCTACGACAGGCCTAACAAGCCAGTAGTAGAAAAATGTATGGCTTGAATATAAAACTGGCCTAGGCCATAGGCTGAAAACAGTAATGGTTGTATAATCTTTTGAAATCTTTGACCGAAATGAAACAGAAACAACAGCGAAGTAAACACAATATGCACAAAAGGTGATGGAAATTGAGCTGGCTGAGTCGAGACCAGTCTTGAATAACGACTGATATAAATTGAATTAGAGGTGACGTGTTCAATATGAAAGCATTCGGTACTTCTTCCTTTAAAACAATGTCGAACCAATCAGCTGATTCTAAGAGCGACTGACGAGACTGGGCAAATCTGGACAGTATTAGTATGAAATTAACCTTTCCTAAATGTTTACACCCCTCTCCATTTTCGCAAATGCGGATACAGTGTCTCTAAAATCTACTTTATTCATCCTCACCCCAATAGTGTGGATATGCGGATAACCCGGGTGGGTAGTAAGATGTGATGCACAAAAACACAATTAAAGGGTAAGGATTAGAGGAATAGTTTTAAAGACGCGCACCCGGATTTGATCAGAGCGTGGGAAAACAATCTAGGAAGAAAAACAACTCAAGATATTCAGCTTTAATTCGAGCTCTGACCTATCCCCAGTTTCTACCAAATCATAAAAAGCTATATTGAAGCCTTTGTCCACGTGACCATCGGTTCGGTCAAACTGCACATTAAGATGAATTAATAAATAGTCAAGGCCGTAGATGTTTGTGAGCGTGAAAGTTAACCCTTCATCCACGAGAACGGTAGCATAGGCAACCATTCGTCCATTGCCGTGTTGCGAGATGTTGTTTGTGCCAAGGCGCTTGGTCTGAGAGGAAAATACGCTCTATCAGACGTTTAAATAAGCTAGCTACTGTCAATTTTCTTTTATAGGCATGTTTATAAATAAAGTGTGAAGAAGGATTGTTAATGTTATACCAGAACCATTTAATTTATTTGAAATAGGTTTTTATTATTCATTCTCAGCTACTGATTGATAAATATTCTCAAAGGAACGCTCAATACAAACAAATATATTAAAAATCTTAAATCAAGAACTATGAAAAAGGATAATTATAATAAAAAGAAAGTAAGTTGAAGATAAAAAACTTAAGATGAAAATTTACGGAGACAACAGGGAATATTTATTCACTAAAAGTGCTATTAATAAGTGGTTAATACTTTTAACTTAATAATAATTTTTTTAGTGAGTAGATATTCCCTGTTGTCATCGTCAATTTTTATCTTCAACTCACTTTCTTTTTATTATATCTATTCTTTTTCATAGTTCTAGATTTAAGATTTTCAATATATCTGTTTGTATTGAGCGTTCCTTTGAGAATATTTATTATACTCCTCCTTACTAATTTAATATGAATATACGGCCGGGGTTCAATCCTCGGTCCCGGCACAGATTTTTCTGATTACCAAACCCTTCCTTCACCTCTGACAAGACATCTTGTGAATGTGGGGAATGCCAGGCCTCCACCGTGGTTCGGATTCCACGTTAAGCTGTAGGTCCTCCATTTCATCTCACAATCACCCTACCATTACACATTAGCGTAAGTTCGTATAACCCGAACGGGTTGTAGGACGCGGTGCTAATAAGAATAATATGAATATAATTAATATTACTGATCAATAGTCAACCTTGCATACGTCATACTCTTTTTTATTTTACATCCCTTATTGTTTCTAACCTGTGGCCCTGCTCACTTTTTTATTCAAGCCATATATTTTCCACTGCCGATGCCGGTTTGCTAGGCCTGTCGTAGCTCCATATGCCTTATAATCTAACTTAAGACTAGGACAGGCACAACATCCAGTCCCCGACCGTCAACTTATCAATGTGATAGAGTAGATCCGTATTTTTATCAATGATACTTTTTTTTTGCCATGTTGGGAATCGAACCTGGCACCTTTATCTCAGTAGACAGACACGTTACCGACTGATCCGAGGTGTTGGACACGTCGTAATATTTTGTGCTAAAAAACGCTGACTATTCAAAATAATTAATATTGTTAATTTTATTAGCCTGTTATTTTGCGCCATACAGTACAGACGTAGCTCTAATGTAAAACCAGATAAGTTAGTGATAATTACTGAAATCAGGTGAATAATACATCCTAAACTATTCATAGTATAATATACTATGAATAGTTTGGACTGCCCCTTACCAGTATCGTGCAATAGCATTAGTGTGATGTAGTGTAGCTATATTCCATTCCCGTAGGAATTGACTTCTGAAGGGCCTTTTTCCCTAACATAAATCTACTATATAGTAGGATATTGGTAGGAAAAAAGACCTTTCAGAGAGTAATTCCTACCGTGAATGGAATATATGGGTGACATGTTTGAGAATCATAATCAGGATATTATAATCTTTGCATTATCTCAACCCTTCGAAAAAAGAATTATTGTGATCGTCAAAAAAAAAGTCTAACTCGAGATTTAGATAAATCCTTTAAAACCGAAAAAGTGTTTTTTGCGATGTCGTCCGTCCGTCTATATCTCGGAATTGAGCCCAAAAACATTTCACCGATGAGGCTAAAACTTGGTATCAAAGGCTTTTGTAAGGTTCCCCCGAAGGGCTTTTGGAATTATATATATATGAAACCCTAAAATTAAGGCTAGTTTACTGAGAGGCAAAAGAGAGGGGAAAAATCTCAAAATCCGTTCTAATGATTTTGATTGAATTTTGTATATAGACATTGCTATGAAAAATTCTAAATATTAAACACCTCTAGAAGCTATTTGAAATGTTGTTTTATGGCAACATAAACTCCTAACTGCGAAAGGCCAGAATTTTTTTTAAAATTCTAAACGTTTAGAAACTCTCTGAAAAGCATTTTATGGTAAAATAACACCATAACTGCCGAAAGCCAGAAAGCATTCTAAATACTAAACACCTTTAGAAGCTATCTGAAGTGATTTTTATGGTAACATAGCCCCCTAATTTGTAGGTCTACATGTGCTTTAATTTTGATATGGTTTGAACCATAAATAAAGATATATATATTGTTAATTAAATTTTGAGGGGGGAGGGGTTTGAGCTCCCTAACCCCCTCTGACTACGACCATACATACATACACACATACGTACATATGCATGAACGCACTCACACACACATACATATATACTCCCGCCATTCACTTACGGGGTAGTCAAGAAACTGTGAATACAGCTCAAAAAACAACTGCGTACTTAATCCATCCTCACTTACTTCCTCCACACTTCCCTACCCTTGCATACTTTCTTCGCTTTAACAACATCCATACACCGAGTCATACATGCATAATGCATATATGTAAAAGATATATATATATATTTCTTAGACTTATTGAGGGCCTTAACATGTATTACTTTACCATAAATATGGAACTTTTTATTTGTAGCAATGGTATAGTGGTAGGCTTTAAACTTTATGGTGACTTCACTTTCTAACTGATAACAAGCACGTGTCCATTAACCATGATCCCTCGGGGGTCTGTTCCTTTTCATGTGAGAAAACAATTTACTGTTCATACATTTATGTTTTGCCAAACATACATATTTGGTGCACAAATTTAACAATTTTTTGGAATCTATCTTTGGTGCGTAAAAAGCCAAGGTTTGGTATACCAGTCTCACCTGCTAGATCTCCCCAAATAATGGTCAATATCCAATTGCCATAATCTGAAATGGAATACATTTCTAAAAGGTTTTTAAAAGAATAATTTGGCCGCATTATATGTTGGTTCATCATAAAGTATGCGGGCCGTACAAAATCATGGATCGGGCCACATGCGGCCAACGGGTCGCAAGTTTGGACACGACTGCGTTAGGTCATGCGTTTATCAGCTCTCAACGCTCCAGAAGGCATTTAATCAGACCAACATGTGAACATGTGAATATGTTGAAGTGAGCAAAATCTTCAAATAAATTCACTCCCACTTTTGTTCCAGTTCTAACTGCATTACCTATCTCATCTATGTGGAGTGAGAATTTCTGTGGCTTGGAAACTGCGCATGTTTTTATTATTATTACTTTTAGCACCACATCCTACTATAGTAAGATTCAAATAGAAAGAACATTATTATTATTATTATTATTATTATTATTATTATTAGCACCACGTCTTACTACCCGTTCGGGTTGTACGCACTTACGCTAATGTGTAATGGTAGGGTGATTGTGAGATGAAATGGAGGACCTACAGTTTAACGTGGAATCCGAACCACGGTGGAGGCCTGGCATTCCCCACATTCACAAGATGTCTTGTCAGAGGTGAAGGAAGGGTTTGATAATCAGATAAATCTGTGCTGGGACCAAGGATTGAATCCCGGCCACCATCATAGAAGTCTGACACCTTACCCCTAGACCACCAGGTCACCATTATTATTAGTATTAGTATTATTATTATTAGCATCGCGTCTTACTACCCGTTCGGGTTGTACGCACTTACGCTAATGTGTAATGGTAGGGTGATTGTGAGAGGGTGATTGTGAGATGAAATGGAGGACCTACAGTTTAACGTGGAATCCGAACCACGGGGGAGGCCTGGCATTCCACACATTCACAATATGTGATTAATACACCATATAACTAATTATGCTACTGAGTTAGGTATAAAGAAGTTGAATTTATAGGAGGTGTAGCCATATTTGCGTGGAGGGAAAGCGGAAAACCATTTAGGGAAAACCACCCCCAGTACACTCGACCGGGATTCAAACCCTGATATCCCTGACATCAGCAATCTGTTAAATAATTTAACTTAAACGAATATTCATTGTGTGACATTTATTTATGTCCACAAATTTTTAAATGACATGCATAACAAACTATAAGATAAATGAAACTCTCAATAATATCCCCGGGCTATGAATGGGGAATTTTCACTCATCCCATTTTGAATGATGTTGTATTTAGTCTCCTTAGAGTTTAGATGAAGGGAATAGAGCCGCATTAAATTCCCTATTTTTAAAATAATCTTAGTTAAATAATTATTTTTACTATTTTGTTCTTGTGATTTAGAGTAAACCATAAACGCTTCACATTTTATTTCACCCTAAAGTTGGTTTTTAGTGACCCTTATTGAAGAGTTTAAGACGTAAAAATGTGATAAGAATAAACTTTAACGTTTAGAAAAAGCAAAATAAATTTCTTAGTTATATTTTAAAAGAAACTATTTTTTTTCCCAATAATTGTAAAAAAAACCTTCCAAATAATTTCTTAAGACAAATAATTTTTTTAAAATCCTTAAAGACATACACATGAGCGATGTTTTTGTACTTAATTTGGTATATAAACTTTTATTCAAATATTTATGACACAACCATGTAATAACCAAAGAAGTAGCTACGATGAAGAATATGACGCCCTTTCACACAGTCATTGTTTTGATCATTAGTTTGAGTATAGTTAAGGTTCCGACAAAAATATAAATTTTTCAAGACATGGTTTGTGTATGTATAAATTGAAAGTTTAATATATAGATTTTGGACAAGACAGTAAATATTTTTAACCATACAATTATTAATGAAAGTGATTAAGTTAAAAATCCCTTCCATAAAACGTATTTTCAAAACAAACATGTTTCGTGATACTTTTGTGTTAAAGATGGCACAACCACTTTTTCATTTGTTGATGATAGGACAACTTGTTGATTCTATTTTTCATATAAGACATTTATAAACTACGAACATGTTTTTTTTTGCAGCCAACATGGATAACTTTTACTATAAAGTTATATATATATATTGATAATAAATATCAAAAGTGACAGCTGCATATCACATGACTTGGAGTATGAATACGTAACTATCTAGCTGTCAGAAACTTATTCATAACCAAATTGGTCTGTATATATTTTGCCTATGATTTTGTAGCTAGACATTGCTGAAGATTGAAGAATATAACATGTACTACTACCAAATTACGCACAAGTTTCAATGATAGTAATTTTATTTTGACAGTAGTTGTTTTTCCCCCATTCAGTTTTACTACCCGTATGAGCTATACGCATATAAACTAATTACGCAAATGCTTTATGGATGAGGAAGTTTGAATCTAGAGGAAGGTTACCCGAATTTGCATGGATCGAGAGTGGAAAACCATTTAGTAAAAAAACCTTAATACACCCAACCGGGATTCGAGCTCCAATATTTCCATCACTGACCACTCGATCATACGATCACCTAAGTAGGTTTCGAATAGTCACAATGTTAGTTGGTTAGTAGTCTCTGACTTGTACTTAATTATTTACGAAAATATCGTCCACATGGACAGGCCACCACTGAAAAAGTCTCTAGAAAGGTGTAAACCCTTATTATGACCCAAAAAACCCTCCTCAAAGCCACGAAAATAACTCCCCTGACCTTAAGTTTTCCACACATGTGCATCCTCTACCCCAAACCCTGGGGAGAGGAGTCATTGCCCAGCAATCCTCTTGGCTTCTTGAAGGTCTTCGTAAAAAAAGAAGAAGAGAGAATCCGATTACAGCCTTCTGGAAGGGAGGGGGAAATGAGGAGAATGTGTTAGGGGAGAGAAGAGGGAAGATTAGAAAAAAGAAGTAGCTGTTATTAAAAAACCATATTCTAGCAGCTGTTTGTTATTTACAAACGTCATTTTGTTATGAATCTTAACTCTTCGTAGTATTTTCGACATGCGAGATTGCATACAGATTTTACGAATTAGTCCAACAGATGGCTGTGGTATCTGAGCTCGCGATGATATTGGTCGCTCAATTGTAGCTGACGTGTATCACACGTCCATCACAGACTCAGCCTTAAACTATGGATGAAGAATGACCCTGAGCAAGGGACATCCTGGATAGCTCAGTGGTAGAACATTAGTGCGCTAAGCTAGATATTTTGAGAACGGATTTAAATCTAAATTACATTTCGAGGGGACAAAAAGATATGCGTGGCGGATGAACACAGAACTGTATGTTTATAGAGTTATTAAGTGTAAGGAAAAAAAGTCCCAAATTACCATACCATAAACAAACTTAAAGTTTCTTGGCATTTTAGATAAAACTCATTGCCTTGGAGGGGAAACTCCCTTGCTCTATTTTAATTGTTTTGAAATAACATTTTTTATATATAATTTTATTTGTTTCGTATTAAAATTTTCATAATAAAGTTCCTATTTGATTATTACAAATAACTGTAACATAATACTGTAAATATTGCAGCATTTAAATTGTATAGCAACATGTGTAACAATCCAATAAAATTATAAGTTTAACTAATCTTGCCAGGATATTGGAATAGTTATTATTTGAATTAAAAACTATTATCAACTTATGGAATCTTGCTAGTGTAGACAAATTAAAATAATATCTCGGCCTAACCGCCGTGACCGGACAACAATCCCAAAATAAGTTATCTCGATGGTTGATAGAGTGAACTACACGCTAGAGCACTAAGCACAATTTTGTACTCGTGTTTTAACACCTATTTAAAAATGAACATTATTTAGGGTCTGCTGTGATAATACCATAGCTATACCAAGAGTACTATATTATTTATGGACATTTTAATAAAAACCTGATTTTTTCACTTCATTAGTGATTTATAGCAATAAACATTATAATCACACGTGAAAACTGATATCTAAATAAAATAATTCACAGTAGCCATTCCACTAGCATTAGATTTGCTATTGCTAGATTGGATAAAACTAAATAAATTAGTTGGAAAAAAATGTTTCAGCAAATGCACCTGTTTTCAATGTGAATCGAATAGAAAGTAGTGCCAGATGTAGAAAAAGAGAACTGACAAATGATTGGCTGGGCTTGTGACGTCACTCAGTACACAAGACAGCTCGCTACATACAGAAAACTATATGAAAGACAAATTTGTTAAAAAATCAGGTCACATTTTGTAGATTAAATATTAAATAAAACTTTTAAAGCCACACCAATTTTCAATTGCCGCCATTAATCTACTTATTAAGAAATCTATAGTTGCCTGTTTTCATATAAAAATATAACTGCTGTGTACTGGGTGTCGTAAGCAATGAGATAAACAAATTCCTCCAAGTGGCGTTACCTTTCTACTCTCTTTACATTGCCATTATTCGCTTGGGGAGATAACAAAGTGGATCTAGCCTTCCTTAAACAAATAAAATCATGTTTTAGCAAGGTATAGAGATGATAATCATAGGTGGAAACCAGGAGTTGAAAAACATAGAGCAGTTCAAGTACATGGGAAGTCTGCTGATAAAAGATGCTTACCGCACCAAGGAAATTAGGTCAAGGATCGCCATGGCCAAGGAAGCTTTCGACAATAAGAGGTTACTACTGCTGACCAGCAAGTTGAGTTTGGAACTGAGGAAGAAACTGGTGAAATGCTGTGTTTAGAGCATTGAGCTGTATGGAGCAGAAACTTGGACTCTCAGGAAAATAATGGAAAAGAAATACTAGGAAAACTTTGAAATATAATGCTGGAGAAGACTTGAAACGATCGGGTGGACAGACAAGGGGACAAATAAAGAAGTCCTTAGAAGAATGGGTGAGAAGAGAACAATTTTGGATGTGATTCCTCAATACAAAGCAAACTGGATAGGTAGGACACATCCTTAGGAGGAACTGTCTTCTGCACGACGTCAAAAAAAGAAAGAAAGGTTGAGCTAAAGAAAAACTTAAGAAGAAAGAGGAATCAAATATTGGATCACTTGAAGTAAAGAAGAAAATTCTGGGAGCTAGCGGAGGAGGTAGAGGACAGGGTGCATTGGCAAGCTAAGTTCACTGACAAAAGGAACGGACCTGTCGTAAGACAGAGTACCTAATAAATAAAGAGATTTTGTATAAAAAGAATCGACACATAGCCTATTTCTAGTATCGGGAAAAAGTAAAGATACAGTATTCGTATCGAAATAAAACTGTCCCTATCGATAACACTATGATTTTGTCGGCATCGAAAGAATTAGCAGGAAATTTTATTCGAAAATAATGTTTTGGAATGTTTTATGCGCGAGAATGTTGATTTTTTTACTATCTATATAATTTTTTGGTAGTCATTAACCACAAATAAAACCTGTAAGTATGTGGCTTAATTCTGAACTATAAATTAAGAACTTTTAATCAACCTATCAAAATGTGAGCATAAATAATATATTACAATAAACAAATAAATACATAACAATATAATTTTTCTTTCGATACTGATTTGATACTGGAGTGCATAAACTCATGAGTAAAAGTATCGAAACAAAAATATTGAGAACAATTGTATCAATATCAGGAGTGGAGGATACGGGGGGGAGCATGAGCCACTGCCCCCTGGAAATGATTTGTCCCCTTCCTCCTGGAATAGCCTCCCACCAGATATGTTTAAAATCCTCTGATATTACCAAATATAAAGCTGAAAAATGGCCTTAAATCAAACTCTAAATGATTTCTATTTGTTTTCAATTTTCAAAAATTTGCCTGAGAAGGCTCCTTCAATCGACTAGCTTCTAGTAGCATCTAACTATCAGAAAAAATTAGGCGGGGAGCATTCTTAATAGGTTCTAGGTTCGCAACATAAAATTTTAAGTTATTTTATAACTGACAGGTAGCTTTCCTCTTTACCTTGAGATAAGAAGTTTCGTAGTTTTCTCCCTCTCTTTTTTATTGACATGACACAGTTTGGCTCTAG
The DNA here is from genome assembly GCA_902151425.1 of Timema shepardi. Classification (NCBI taxonomy): domain Eukaryota; kingdom Metazoa; phylum Arthropoda; class Insecta; order Phasmatodea; family Timematidae; genus Timema; species Timema shepardi. The sequence goes on from CABFVX010000545.1 coordinate 150,928, forward strand.
GTGAAGGGCGAAAGGGAGTATAGGCTTGGACAGAAAAGAGAAGTAGTTCCACAAAACGACAAAGACCCTTGTATATTAAGCCATGCTGCCTAGTAATGATTGATACTTTCTCGCTGTTTAAATGACTGTCCCTAGGTTAGGTAAAATTGTGAGCCATGTGTTGATCAACGTTTTGGGAAATGGTTTCTCAAATCTCAATAAAAAGAGTATATCAATGGGGTGAGTGTACAAACCTTGCAGGCTGGAAAGAGAAATGGAAAAGGAAACAGAGTAAAAGCATAGACAAAGGTGAAAGGTAGGCGGTGAGTCTGCGCAGTAGATTCTCTGCAAGACCGGTCTTGGGAGGCCACGAGTTAACTCAAGGTCTTCATCGGTGGTGTTCAACTTAATTTACAAACGTGCCGGATGACAGGTCCAATCTCGGCTCAGAAGTAATCTAGTAGTTATCCGTGTTATACGTCTTACTACCCATCTGGGCTACCCGATTATCTACACAATTAGGAGTTGGGGTGAGGAAGATGGGATTTAAAGGAAATATACCCACACTTGCGTGGAGCGAGAGTGGGAAATCTAGAAAAACCACCTTCTGTGCGCCCGGTTGTGATTTGAACCCCAACCTCCCCGTCGTCACCTGATGTCTCAGTTCGCGTGCTCACCAGAACAAGTTACTTTTTTTTAGAGATAATACGTTTTTTATTTTACTATGGCCGTTTAGTGGCTTATTTCATGAGACATGGATGGGAAGGGTAGTTTTACAGGATATGCACCCACAATCACGCGGACAGTCGAAGAGAGAGCCCAATAGTGACAACGCATATGTGGACAAACCACGACCCACCTCCAATGAACCCGGTCGGGATCCGAACATCGACCTCTCCAACATCAGCGATACGGTATGTGGCAATTCTAACGCCCCACGAGTGCGGGATTGTAAAAATGACCAAACCGTTTTCAAGGCAAAAGACTACGGAACTGTTTAAATTTTCCTAACTGTTATAAAAGACCTAAGTTAACAAATTATCAGACATTTAACGGCAGATTAACTTAGTCATTGACTGGTTTGACTACGGATCTCAGTGTTCCGGAACTCCGCATCGGTTAGCACGTGGATTAAATGTCAAGCTCATCTCTTCCGGTTTGTTGGTGATGGTCGGGGTGCAAATCACATGATAAGGGGGAAAAGGTGGATTTTACATTATTTTCCACTCTCCATCCACGTAAAAAACAGACATATTTCCGGGTTTGATCCAGGTGTATGAACTATTACCGCTAGTTCCTATGTCCGATGCAAATCACCGCTTGAAGGTCTGCCCGATATGGCACGTGCAAGCAGGGCATACATATTAAAACATATGGAGGTGTGTTCACTGCTATAAATAGTAGCAACGTGTGCAGTTAGTTCAACAGTTTGCAAAACGACCACCTGCAGCCACCACGCGATGACAATCACAGGTCCAAGGTCACAAGGTTGCGACTAAACACACGCTATGCTTTGATTTTATTACGAATTTACATTTGGGACACATAGAAGATACAAACTTTTTTTTTTTTGCAATCGACATTAATGACATTCATTGATGACTATTATTATTATTTTATAGAGATTGATAATACCTATTAAAAGTGAAAGTTGCAGATAGTATGATTTTACTTACAATTACGTGAAAGTAGCGGCGTCTGGTGATAAAAAAAAAGAGGTGGTGCACAAATCCGAATATTCTAATTATGGTATAGACACTTTTTATTTAACAATGTCTTTCTATAATTTTGGTTAAGGTGGGAACTGGGGATGTAGTAGGCGTGAGAAAGGGTTAAGTGTTTTGGCAGTTTCTATACAAAAACTTTTTTTGTTGTTGTCTCAGTATAAACATAGAGTTAAATTTTATTCACATGGTGACCTCAACATTTCTTAAATATCTGTCAAGGGTGTCCTGGAATTTAATGACAACTTTCTCTCTTATTAGATTAAAAAGTTTGTCATCTAACGCTGCTATGCTCATGGCAAATATTCAACAACTGTTTATATCACCATTTGAAGAAAATTAAACTCTTTGTTTGTACTGAAGCAATATTTTGGCAAAAAAAAAAGTTTTGCTAGAAGAGCTGCAAAACACTGGCCTTTCCTCGCGTCCCCTACATCCCCACCTCAAAGGCTAACACTACATACATATTATGCAAACATATATAATTTGTTTCCTTAAAATAAAACTTGCACAAAATGAATACACAAAATCATTATTTTCAAAACACACCAACTTAGTTCATCTTTTGTGTGTAGTGTTTAGAAAGTGTATCTCAAACACTCCATAAAATGAACATCATCATTCATTTTAATGGCACTCAGATAGGGTGATAAGAGAATATATTATCTGTCTAACAAGATATCAAGATATTATCAAGCCCCTCCCTCCTCACTGATTTATATCCTGAGCACGAGGTCATCGGGTCAACGTGCCTGTGAAGGTCTGTAGCCTTGATGGGCTATGATGCATACAAGATCATCGGAGAGGATACGTCGATTTTGGCCGAGAGCGACGAGCCGTAGAGATGAAAGTTTTCCGATAAATGTCCATTTGTAAAACTTTCCGGTAAACATTTCGTATAGTTGAATCTCAGTGGAGGGGGATGTTTCGTGAAGGCTTTGATTATAATACTGAAGTATTGTGTATAGAGATACCTGCTTCGGTTGCCACATGGTCTAAGGCATCACTCTCACAATAGACTAGAATGCCAACCGAGGAGGGAAACTTTACGGACGTTTTAATTTTAGGGCCATTTTCCATCTCTCATCTCCAACGAGGCGGTGAGCTTTCTTTTATTTTTCTCCGTGTCTTACTACCCGTCTGGGCTATCCACTTGTTTAAATTGATGTGGTAAAGAGTAAGAATGTAGAATTGAGAGGAAGAGTGCCCCCATTTGCGTTAATAATAGATGGTAAAATTAGTGTCGAGGCATGCGTAATCAAGGAGTAATAAGTTTATGAAGATCATTTTCCATAATTAGAGCGAGGAGGATGGGTTTACCGGATACTGCTGTGTGTGTGTGTGTGTGTGTGTGTGTGTGTGTGTGTGTGTGTGTGTGTGTGTGTGTGGAAATCCTTCAGCCCCGAAATTTAATTAGTACTTCATTTAATTTGAATTGTAATGCACCTTTTCAAGAAACTAAATGTAAAATAAAGATATGCCATTAATGAGTCGTAGATTATTATAATATTATCTACGAATAAAAACCATGCTATATGTAACGTAAGAGGTCGCTTGAGTCCTACAGTCATACAAGGTATTGTTTGGTCGACTACAGCCGGCTATTTTATTGGTATGTGACGTCAAAAATAATACGCCATAGACTTGTCCATTTAAGAATCATTACACAATATTTTTTTCATATTTCCAAAAATACACGTGAGTGCTCTGAACCCCCTTTCCCGATAAGCACCTGATTTACGTCTTCCTTCTCAACATATTTGAGCTACACTGTACAAAGCACTTGGTTTCTATTGACGGAGCACAACCACATTGTCGCGAGACACCCGGGGTCTAAAAGTAGATCTCATAGTGAGTCTAAACTTAGGGGGAGATACGTCCCTCCCCTCACCACTGGTTTCAACTCACCGAGGTGTAGGGACTCTTGGAGGATAGCTCATACACACTGGTTTCAACTTGCCAAGCAGTAGGGACTCTTAGAGGATAGCTCACGCGTAATGGTTTAAGCCCACCAAGGACTAGGAACTCTTGGGGGATGGATCATGTATAACTCTACACTGAATGGTGAACAACAATATTTAAAAGTATAAAATAGCTAAATATTAGTGATTTTTTATTACCTTCAATAAAATTATTACGTTTGATAAAACTCAAGTATAAATCAAAAACCTTTTATATGATTTATTTATTTTTAATTTCCTAAATTGAATTTACATAAAAAAATTAACTGGTGTATTACTTGTACCGTATCAGTAACATATCCACACTGGGTGTTGCACGTCCTAAGACATCAGGGCCGCAATAAATTGGTTTGCCCGTGATTATGAGATTAATGTTCGAATCTTGGCTGAGTGAACTGGGGGTGCTTTTCCTAATGTGATTTATCGCTGTGTATTTTTTGTACCCTCTACACACTGCTGGTGGTGCACTTGATCTAAATAGCCTTCCCCATCGCTACCCTTTAGATTAACCCGTTGATAACGTTGATTTTAAATGGAATGATTGGGAAAGGTGCCTGTGATAAAATTAAACCCTCGGTAAATAATTATTTTGCGGGCGGACACTAGCACAATTGGCAACTTTGAAAAAAAAATGGCTTGACAAGCATTAAACATAATAAACATTACATTTTTATTAATCCCTGTTATTAAGCTAGATATGCCCATTGAAATAAGAGACCTTGGGTTAATTTCCGGACCAACCAGAACACATATTATTAATAAAATTGAAGTTTCCTTATTCATAGAGATGTATAAACGAAAGGGGGACTTGGTTCTGTGTTTGTCCTAAGATTTAATTCAGTTTGCAAGCCATGTGCTGATATAATAATTTAGTTCAGAGAGAGTGAACGTTAAATGTCCCTAAAATAAAATAAAAATTAGTTGATTGAAACAATGCTGATCAAAGTTTTATCTGTGATAACGTCATATCAGTCTGATAACATTACATGAGTCCATAATTAATTTTAAGTGATTTTTATTTTAATAAGTGGAACATTCTTATGGGTGACCTGGTGGTCTAGGGGTAAGGTATCAGACTTCTGTGCTGGCGGCCGGGGTTCAATCCCCGGTCCCGGCATAAATTTATCTGATTACCAAACCCTTCCTTCACCTCGGACAATACATCTTGTGAATGTGGGGAATGCCACCTCCACCGTGGTTCGGATTCCACGTTAAACTGTAGGTCCTTCATTTCATCTCACAATCACCCTACCATTACACATTAGCGTAAGATGCGTATAACCCGAACGGGTAGTAAGACGCGGTGCTAATAATAATAATAATAATAATAATAACATTCTTATGTTATAGTCAATTTGTGGTAACGTTGCCCTTATCTGTAGGCTAAGTTGGAAAACCCTGAATTAATCCGATTTGTAGTTAAGTCATGTCACTTTTAACAAGCGGTGTAAACTGAATTTAAATTATAAAATTGACAAAACACATCTGCAAGACGTTAGGGTACAGAACCACTTTTGAATACTTTTAGAAAGAGTCAGAAAAAGGCCAAAGTAAGTGCTAATCAACTATATCAACTATATATATTCAGGATATGTTTACATGATAAGACAATGCGTAAATATAATTTATTACATCATAAATACAAATCATTAGCACGTGAGTATGTAAACCGCAGGAGTAAGTAACTAAGTAATTATTGACTGGTTTCACGTGAGCTTGAAATATAGTTTTAAACTAAATTTTAAAAAAATACGGCGTCTTCCTACTCGTATAAGCTATTCGCATTTAACATACTTTTATGGGTTAGGGATGAGGGAGTTATAATTTCAGAGGAAATGTGCCCCCATTTACGAGGGAAATAGGGAAATAATTTAGTATGGAAAAAACTCATTTCATCAAGCCGGGATTCGAATACCGGTAACACCCCTCACAAACATGCCAGAATAGATTATCAGCATTGACGTTTAGTCCGCGTGCCCACATATATGGGTAAGAACTCTTAATTTTACGACCGACTAAACAATATTGTAGTTACTCGCTTCAGTGGCCGCATGGTTTAGGGCACTACTCTCGCAGTAGACTGGACTGCCGATGACGGGGAGATCGAGGCTCGAATCTCAGTCAGGTGTACTAAAGGTGTGTTTTACACAATTGTTTTCCATTTTTCTTCCACGCAAATGCGGATACACTTCATATAACTATAATGTTCCTCATTCATAAAACCACTATCGTAATTAGTAGAATATAAGCGTATAACCTGAACGGTTAGTAAGACGTGGTGCTATTGTAGTTCCACTTTATTCATCTTTAAGCCTTTAGTGTTTATATATGGATAGCCCGGGAGGGAGGTAAGGCGGGGTTAGGGGTGGGTATCAGAAACTAATCCGTAATAGGAGCTCCGTGAAGGATCTCTGAACACGTGCTACAGACGCTTAAGTAAATACATTTCTCAAGCACATGTATCGCAAACAATGGTGCGCGCAATTTGTATGAAAGATTATTGATATCTAGATTGTTTGTTCGAGCAATTTCTAAATCTTATCGAGATTACGCAATGTTTTAAGTAATGAAGCCATCAATTGGAGTGCTTAGAACAAATATAATAACTACAATCAAATGTTGTTTTCCTATATTTAATTCCTTACATACAGAAATAAGCTTAGTTATTTATAATGATTTCTAAAAAGTTCAAAAGTTTGTATCAAATTAGGACAAAAGAAGAATTATTTTATCTTAGAATATATTTTTAAACCTTAAATATTAATGTCTCAAAATAACCATTTCGTGCCATAGGATATCACTGATCTAAGCCCTAGGCCATAGATATTTAGAGGATAGTTTGAACGGAAATGCAGCCGCATCAATATGGAGTGGGGCGGGGATGGCGCACAAATGAGACCCGTCCTCCAGAATACTCAGCTTGACCTCCCCGTCATCGACAATTTAGTTTAATGCGTGAGTGGCGCTATAGACCTCACGGACACTCTGGTAACTAGTAAGTAATACGGCACATTTGAATTCAAACCGAAACCATAAAGTGGCGTGTGATTAAAATAATAATAATAATAATAATAATAATAATAATAATAATAATAATAATAATAATAATAATGGCGTGTCTGGGCTACATCAATCTGTAACTCGGTTTGCGGAGATATCAGCCAGTACTAATGTACCTTTGCCCAGGGGACGCCCGAATGTACTGATCGTGCATTCTTTCCGTGGAGGCTCTTGCCGTGTCCCGGTTTGACGAACTGATGGTGATAGTGAATATGAGGGTGTGGAACCAATGAAGAGCTTAACCTAACTTAAGCTTAATTAACCCTAATAAACATGGGAATTATTTCCCTTAAGAGAAAAATCTCCCCGTACCAGTCGGGAATCGAACCCGGGACCTCTAGATCAGCATCCATGGGTTCCGAAAACTATACCATGAGGCCGGATGAAAATCAAATAATACTACCATTTCATTAGTAAGTTTAACACAAGGTTTACTAAGTATTACTTGAGCACCTAGTCGTGATGCAGATGCCTAGAAATCTCGCTCTTTTTAACAAATGGTTGGTTATTTCAGGAATATGTCTCGCACCAAAATGGATTAAAACTTTAAATTCAAGAGTTTTGAGGAGAAATTATCTCATTTTCAAGGAAGTTTCACAAGAAATGTATTTCTGAGATCAAAGTAAATGGGTAGCGACATAATAGATCCTAAATAAATAAAGTCGGGAGCGTGTCGGTCTACTGAGCTAAGGGTCCCGAGTTCAATTCCCAGCATTACCAAAAAATGAATCATTTGTGAAATGTGAGTTTTCCTTTTCACAGTGATGAATTAACAACGGTCGGGGACTGGATGTCGGTTCAGAAAGTGTTTGTTAAATACCTCTAATAAATGAAAATAAATAAATACACAGTAATATTGTCAGAAGTTGTAGTGATGTATTTATGTTACTTGATTTAAAAAACTAAATGAAAAATAATAAATTTGATGACCGAAACTGATAGGCAAATGTATATATTTTATGGTTAAATTAGATTACTCAAATAAAAGTAGGGAAATAAAAAATATTCATAGCGTTAATTTTGTTTATAAAACACTCAATGAATTTTTTTTAGGATAAGAAAATGGGCATAGTAACAATACTAGCCAATAAAGATACGGTGGCCAGGTTAAGCTGCAAATCTGTAGATAGTTGGGTATCCACTCCTTGTGGCTACGATACTGCATGTGTGAAGCGTGAAGACCAACCCAAAATTCACCCGTCTGGTAATCGAGACCTTGATGTGAGGCTAGCGCCTTAGACTGCTTGGTCAACGTTGCTGGGTTTCAATGTTTATATTTGCAAGACAAATCTCTATACATATTATTTTATAGTGGTGTATCATGATATTTTATAAGTAAAAAATTGTGGCACATCTAAAAAACATTTTATTTGTTATTTTTTGTGTGCGTGTGTGTCCGGGGTAAAGAGGTGGATGAGGAAAGTTACCCACATTATTTACTAAGAGAGCAGTCAGGAGAAAGGTAGGGTTTAGAAAAAACATACCCGCATTTGTGCACTGCCGGGTTTCGGACTTCAATCTCCCCTTCATCGGCAAATCACACTAAACAATTTTGACGTTTAATTTGCATTACTATGCTGGCGGCCGGGGTTCAATCCTCGGTCCCGGCAAAGATGTATCTGATTACCAAACCCTTCCTTCACCTCTGACAATACATCTTGTTAATGTGGGGAATGCCAGGCCTCCACCGTGGTTCGGATTCCACGTTAAACTGTAGGTCCTTCATTTCATCTCACAATCACCCTACCATTACACATTAGCGTAAGTGCGTATAACCC